>VDFB02322976.1:188436-268482 GCA_007258455.2 Sequoia sempervirens
TTCGGTCCCACAGAGGTAACCTCTTTTGGAGGTGTTAATTATTTGTTACTTTTCTTGATGATTGCACTCGCAAAGTATGGATTTATATGATGAATAGAAAATTAGAGGTGTTTTCCAAATTTAAGACCTTTAAGGCTATTGTTGAAAATCAGATTAGGCACAAAATTAAATGCCTATTAACATATAATGGTGGAAAGTTTTGATCTTCGGAGCTTGACATCTTTTGTACAGATAATGGCATTCGCAAAATTAAGGTAGTTCCTTTCACCCCTCAAGATAATGGCATCCGTAGAATTAAGGTAGTTCCTTTCACCCCTCAGGAAAATGGTGCAGCTGAGTGGTTGAATCAAACGATTCTTGAGAGCGCTCGATGTATGCTCTCGAATGCCAGATTGGGGAAAGAATTTTGGGCAGAGGCTTGTAATACTACGGTGTACTTGATCAATCGAGCTCCTTCATCTCAATTAGATTTCGATATCCTGGAGGAAGATGGCTCGAGAAACACATTTCTTACAACCATTTGCGTGTGTTTGGCTGTGAAGCCTTTGTGCACATTCCTAAGGAGTAGTGAACAAAACTCGATCCCAAATCAAAGAGATGTATATTTCTTGGATATGGTGAGGATTAGTTTGGGTTTCGTCTTTAGGATCCCATTGCAAAAAAAAAATTCCCGCAGTCAGGATGTTGTCTTTAATGAGAAAGTTTTCCCTACTCTGCAAGAATAGAGGCCGCCTTCAAATCAATTTATCAAGTTTGATATTTTTGATAATGGCACAAATCAAATGCAACAGGGAATTATCTCCCAACCTTCACAAGGTGCTTCACAGCCTCTTGTTCCTCCTATGTAGGCTATGAAATTTCCTTTGCAGCCCTCCCAAGGTCATGAGCCACCATTATTTGCTACTATGTAGCTTCCAAAAGGTACTATGCATGCCTCAATGTTAATGCCCCTTCTATAGTTTCATCGCTGCCTTTGGTTAATACTACATAGCCTTCAACAAGTCATACGTAGTTTCCACAAGGTCAAACACAATCTTCTGTGCAGCCTTTGGTTTGTCCCCATCCCACGCGGCTTGATGAATCGTTTCAAGGCACAGAGAGGGGTCACGTTGGTGGTGAACTCTTTGCCCAGCCTCTTAATGTTTATACACAGCCTCCCAATATTCATACGCTGCCATATTCATCACAATTTTCAACGCAGCCCTGTTTTGTTTCATTGCAGCCTATTCAAAGTGACGTGCAGCCTTCACACGGTCTTCCTACAAAAGAAGATTGCAGAAAATTAAAAAGGTTTAGAAGACTAAAAACTCAAACAAGAGAAACACAAAAATTTATAGTGGTTCATCATATAGACTACATCCACTCTCAAAGCAGGGGAAACTCTTATTAATCTATTACGGTTTTTTACAGCAGCTTTGTACATTACATATATCATCCAACCACTGTCTAACTCCAAAAAAAAGAACCAAAGAAGAATCATGCCTGCGGAAAGATGAGAGGTCATCAAGAGAAGACCAAAAGATCAAGAGGCAGCGGTTACATCAAAATAAAACGTTTTAGCTGATTGGACTTCACACGTACAACAATCCAAGCTTTTGGTATACTGTGAGAATAGATTACTTCATTCACCAAGATCTCTCATTTCTCACCAATATTAACTATAAATTACATTTAAGAAAAACAATTCACTTGCATAGTTTGCATCTTATGGAGGTGCAATGGGTATGCTGATAACAAATTATATGTTAGAGACGACAATTTGAGGATAGATTGGAAGATATATTATTTTATTTTCAATTTTGTTTGCATAGAACATTAGAATTTCAATATATATATATATATATATATATATATATATATATATACACACTTCTATGCTCTTCTTGATGAATCTTTGATAAAATATTGAGATTCTATTCTATTGCTCCTACCATTGATCGTTAATATCTGATGTAGATTATGCATGCTTATGAGTAGAAGGTGCTTTACTGTTTTGATAAGAATGGTTTTTCCTATAAAATGAGACAATTCCAGCAACTGAATCATATGAATCAGCTGACTTGCTGAGAAGACCCAATGTTTCACTCTTACATCACTGAGATATAATACTTTTCAAATAAACCGTTTATATTCATGAAAGATCAGTTCTTAGGAACCACTACATAAAAAATATAATTTAGTGTCAATTAACTCAACTATATACATGAATGAAAAAAAGTTCCCAAATTGATTGTTAATTTCAAAATTGTCGAATTGGAATCAGGTATGAGTACAGGGGTATGGTATGCTGTTATGGCAAAAACAAATTGGGGGCTTGGTATGTATTGGATACACCCATTTAAAAAAAAAGTCATAGATATTTACATATTTTCAGCCATTAATTAGAAATTAAGTTTAGAATACCACATATCATGCATATGCTAAACAAAACTACCATAAATATGATAAATTTGAAATACAATGTGTTACTTTGATGCCTATTATCAGTTTGTCATACTTGAATGTCATGATAGATATTCGTTGTTCACTATTAATCAGTAATTAGTGTCAAATTGATCATCATCAAGACCAACATCATCATTATTGACATTAGATGATGTAGGCAGATTAGCTCCATTGCCACTTGCAATAAAAGTATGTTAGCTATTCAAACCCTCAAAAAGTGAATATTGTGTGCCAGCAGAAACAATTAGTTAGTTCATTGTGGGTCTACATCTCATAACTTAGTTGCCTTTTTCTTGCACTCGTTTTGTTTGTGAGTAAGAAGGTACAAGTTGGAATGCACGTAAACTAACTCCTTTGCTTTGCTTGATGCTAATTGATTGTGTTTTGCTAAAATAATTTGGTCTTTGTGTTGTCATCCTTTTTTGGAGAATGAACTATTCTATAGTTTAAATTTAAAATTTTAAAATATTATATTGTGTGATTAAAATTTTAACATTGCATATATAACATTTAGATTTGAGTCCTGCTTGATAAAACATAAGATTTTATAGTTGTCATGTAGCTTGAGCTGAATAGAATTAAACATAGCATAGAGGACACAAAAATTGCTCACTGATATAGTATGAGTAAAATTTTAAAATTGTATGATTAATATTAAACTTTTTTAATTTACATTATGATTAATATAAAACTTACATTAGTCTGTTTGGGTTATAAATCTCATAATTGATGTGCGCAAACATCCCCCTTAATGAATTTTGTGCACACTAAGCAGATAAGAATATAAAGCTTGGTGTAGGTGGTTGAGCTAGTTGTTTGTTGGGAAGCTAGGTGGCCCAAGTTGTTGGCTATTTGAATCATAGTTACAAGACTCGGACTCGCCTCGGACTCGGCAAGCCAATTTTTGACTCGGACTCGGACTCGGAGCCCAGACTCGGCGCAGACTCGGCAAATAGAAAAACCCAAGAAATTCAGAGATTTTTAAGGATTTAACACTTGTTTCACACACCCTTTAATAAATAAACCTTAAAGACACAATAACATCATCAAATAGAAATTATTATGATCCCATACACAAACATACATCGATCACATAAGTATAAACGCAAATTTTAGCCGAAGGAAATAACACATTCAAATATATAAATATTGTCAAATGTATACAAAACTCATGGAATATGAAATCCATGGCATCAAAACAAATATCAAAATTAAAAATATAAGTCTATGGCTCAAAAGAGCTTGCATTACTCATCCCAACATCACGACAAGTCATGCGCTAGTGTCTAAGATAGGTCATAGATGATGATGTAGCCATGATATTTGCTTGCATCTCAATGATTCATGTGTATATTCAAGTGAGGAATTTATTATTAAAATTTTATTGTAGCCTTCAAGACTGCATGCTTTGTTGTCTAATGTATGGAACAAGATAATCCTTGATGATGGCTTTGACTGCAAAAGATGCAAAGATTTGCAACAGGGGATATGTATTTTGTAGGTTTAATGATCATGATTCATCATTGGCCTATAACATGCTTAGACCTATAGTTTGATGAGGTTTTGGGGGAAACACCCCAACAGGATTGAGGGGTAGTGCCCCTTGCGGGGGTATGGGGGTAGCGCCCCTCGTGGGGTCAAGGGGCAACGCCCCCAGCGGGGTCAAGGGGCAGCGCCCCTTGCAGGGGTCTGGGGGCTAGCGCCCCTCGTGGGGTCTCGGGGCGCCGCCCTGGGCGCGCTCCCTGTCGCGATACAGGGCAAGGTCGAGGGGCGGAGCCCCCGCCACCAAGCCCAAATGAAGGCCTTCGAAACCACACAAACCTTCATGGCGCACACCATTTAATTAAAAAATTTGTAAATTAAAGATTGCAATTTAAAAAATTTTTTTTACTTAAAATGGCCGAGTCTGAGGCACAAAACTCGGCGAGTCTCGGCGAGTACTCGGCAGCCGAGTCTCTGGGACTCGTTTAGGGTCACTCGCCTCGGGACTCGCGAGTACTCGCCGAGTTTGGGCGAGTCTTGTAACTATGATTTGAATACACCTCCTCTCCTTTACCTATTTGCAGCTCTTCTTTTGTTATTGCAATGACTTTCCTTGTTGACTTTGTAATATAAGTTAATTTTTGAGCTAATCTTATATGGGGCACAACCATGCCTAATAATTAGTGTAATGATATTCCTTATGTTTTGCTTTGTGTGTGACATACTAAGTATATGAAACATTCTAATTTAAGGCTAATATTTTTATAACAAAAATATTTACTTGCTCGAGATGAGAGTTAAAGCTAATTGTGCCACAAAGGTCCTTGGGTTGGTGTACACAATCTTAAAAATGAAATAAATAAACATTTTTCACTCGTTCTTTCTACCCTGAAACTAAAAATGTAATAAATAAATAAAGATAAACATTCCCACTCATTTTCTTTGCATTGAAATTAAATTGCAAAAGACAATTTATCAAGTAGATTGTACATTATAATTTTGAGGACACAAAAGTAAGAAGTGCAAAAAAAAAACTTGGTGAGGGAAGGGGTTGTAAGCATTGAGAAGGCTCATTTGAAGATTGGTAATGAAGGCAACAACAACTAGATTGGTGGAATTAAAAAAACTTGGTGAGGGGAGGGGTTGTAAGCATTGAGAAGGCTCATTTGAAGATTGGTAATGAAGGAAACAACAACTAGATTGGTGGAATATAAGAGAACTTTGTGTGCAATAATAATGGCTCTAGAATGCAAAGATCCCAAGTTGGCAAGGTGGTGGGTTAGAAGATAGGGAGACATTTATGGATTGGTGGCCAATTGAACATATGAATTAAAATTGCAGATTTTAGATTTTGTTGTGTAGTTATTATTCAAAATCCTAATCTCAACCATGATGTCACAACAAAAAAATTATTTTCTGCCCTTGTTTTGTTTATTGACTCGAGTCCTTGTTCGATTGATGACTTCACTTTTCTTTTTCCTTGAAAAAAATGTATGACAACATTTATTGGACTAAATTTGTTTGGCTTGGAAGTCCATTGAAAAAATAAATGACAACAACATGCATTTTATTCAAAGAGACTTGTCGATCGTTAAGTGAAAACAATCTTTGACAAATGCATTGGAATATTTCAATAAAAAAGTACAAAAATACATGAAGACATGATTTTATAAACCTTTCATTTAATTCATGAGAATCTATAAAATCATTCAATTTCATTTATGAAAAAAATGAACCTCATCTTAATTTTCCTGCCCTTCTCTCTGTTTTTTGGTCTCCCTCGCCTGGCCTTGCTCTTTGAATACCCCTGTGGTTTGCAGTCCTTTGTTTTTGATTTCTCGGCTGGGTTGTTTCCTAAGACCTTTTCCAAGGCCTAGTTATTCATGGAGTTGGAGTTTGTTTTTGCTGCCTTTGTGTTGAAGCAGAGTGCTTCAAATGAGTTTTTGTTGCTGGAGTTATACATGGTGTGGGTTCTTTGACTTCTTTTTTGTTGCAGGCTGGGAGGTATTTTAAGTTTCTCTCTATGTCCTAGTGGATTGAGCTCCCTCAGGCTCAGTGGTTTTCCTTTGAGGCTTGCTGTTTGCGGATGTTGGCCTCTTACCAGGGTTTGCCAAAGGGTGGTATGGCTGCTTGTTCTGCTGCTGTGCTAGTCTTCTTCTTGGATCCTATGGAGGTGGAGTTGGGAGGTGATTGTCTCTGGCTTCCTCAGTTGCTGATCTTGTTGAGGTGGACACTTCTTCCATGGAGTTGGAGGTTGAGGGTGTTGGAGTCTTCAGGCGGTAGTGGACTTGGTGTTCATGTCATTCTCTCCATTTGAGGGGAGATCCTTCCTGTTGAGGTGGATTTGGAGTTGGTTTCCTGGTTTGAACAGTGGCTTTGTGTCCAGTGGTTCGTTGTGCTCTCCAACTCCCCTATTGAGGTGGGGTTTTTCGATTGCTAGTGTTTTTGCTTAGGGGTTTGATGGTGTCTTACACCATTAAGCAGGTTATCTTTCTTGGTTCAATGGTTTCATCCATAAGTTGTTGGTTTGCTGATGCCTTGTAGATGCAAGCAGGTTCTTTGTGTATCTAAGGGTTTCTGGTCCCGGTTAAAACCAAGTTGTAAAAGGGTTTCGAGCCCTTGTTTGTTTGTTGCTGCCCGTGTTGTCATGTCTATCTTTTAGAGGCTAATGTTGTGCTGTTGATGGTCTGTGTCTTATCTTATTTGTAGCTTGCTTTGCTTTGTTAGGTTGACGGCTCCCTTCAAAATTGTCTTGTACTGGGTTTCGGGTCCCATCAAAACCTGTTTACCCCTAATAAAAAACAAAGACATGGGAAAAATTTGCATTGATCAACAAAAAAATTCTTATCAACAAATGCATAAGTCTTTGACAACAAAGGACCTCACTCAAATTCTAGTCAATTAACTACAATTTGTGATGTCAATGCAAGTTGCCAAAAATTATCATCATAGGGGTTTTTGTCAATCATAGATAATATAATAATGTAAAAGAAAGTCCAAGCCAATGAATTAGTGAACAGTCACGCTTTAAGTAGGAAGATTGAGCTTGCTACTTAATATTTAAATATGGAAACCAAGCCCTTATTCATTTTGATATAATCCCTTGCAAAAAAAAAATGCAATGCTTATGTTAGACAATTTCGGTAATCAAGAAACATAAGTTCATCCAAAAAAAGCAATGCACCTTGAAAAACACCTTTCATGTTTTTTCTAAACAAGAAATGTTAAGGTCTTTGCTGTATCAAACCTTCCAAAATGCAACAACCAAAAAGTATAAAAAATCCTTCCTAGCAATCAGTTTCAGTTAACCTAAAACCCTGTCGCTTATTGTCTAGTCATCCAAAATAAATTAATGTCAAAACATTGTACAAGCATGTGCATATATATTGCTACATGAAATCATAAAAACACATAGGAGATCAAAGGGAAACAACCAACACACAATTGAAATTCACTATTATTATCTCGACAATAGACAACTTTACCAATGATCAACAATTTCTTAGGAATTAGACAACTTTATGGCATCCTTCAATTTTCCAATACTGAATTCTAGGGCTTGTAAGCCTACAATAGAAGCCTATTGGCCAATGATATAGAAGGTACACAAAATCAACCAAATATCACTTTATCGCCTTAGAACTTGAATCAATGATATAAAAGACACAACTTCCATTTTTATGTACATTTAAAATCAACTCATTTTGGATAGTTCTATCATTGTGGTGACCTCTTGTTATATGGGGTAAGCCAAAGTACTTCTACCAGACCAAATGTAGAATGATTGTCTTGCTACAATTACAACATGATGGATCACTGAGTGTGATCCGAAATGTGGATCTAAAAACATACACAGTTGAATCCAAAAGCTTGCTTTAATTTACCTCATAGATTGTGGAAAAATCATACCAACTAATTATAGCATGCTCAAATCCATACATAAGGCAATTGGCTTATCTAACCAAGCCCATCAAATCAACAATCCACCAAAACCTAGGAAGTTTCACACAACTAGACTAGAGATCACATGGGAAGTTAATTTGCCCTCATAGCTACCTCTATTCTCCAAATGGTGCTTGAACAACTGCTAGAATTCCTAGTGCTCTTCTTTTGCCCAATGCTGGCAATAGTGGCAATGCTTTTGAATTGAAATCCCTTGGAATACCGCACAAAACCATTAGATACCAGGCTTTTGGCTGCTCACTTCCAATAGCATTCCCAAATATAATAGTGATGTTGACCCTAATGTGCACTTTATAACAAATGTCATTGTGAGCAACACACTTCTTAGGATGTAAAGTTGTCTCTTAGGTTCCTTCAAAATGAAGCCTTTGAATAGGATTGTTGTCTTGATGAATGTTCTATCCTTTCTTTTTCTAATTACATGGTGGTTCATTATGGAATTTCTATCTAACAAACTCAATGCTTCTAGGATTATGAACATTTTATACGTGAATGCATAAGATGCCAAGTCTTATGAATTTGTAGTGCTTGTTCACTCTCTAGACAAGGCAGTCTAATTAGAAACGTTGATAAGTTTGATGCTTGTGAGGGTTATTCTAAAGGCCAACCATAGGATTGAACAAGTTTTTCAAGAAACAAATAGAATCCTCCTAAATTGAATAGCTTAAATATTAAGACTAAATACCAAAGCTTAAAGCTATGATAACATAGGGGATAGTGTGCTTGATTCTTACCAATCAAAATCCCAACCTGCAAACATCTTCTTAACCTTGATTGTTGCTAGCATAATTGATGCAGAGAAAGGACTTCTCCTAAACACACTTGACTGATTTGACACCTTTCAAACAAAGATTCATTTCAAACAATCACTGAATGCATACTAGTGCACTTGGAAACATTGATTTGGAAGCCTAATGGGCACTTAACAAAGAGAACAGCATCAAAACTTGAGAGCCTTGGTCTGTACAGATCTCTCACAACATATTTCATTGTTTGACCACCCATTCATGATTCAATAATGCATAGATTTCATTGAACCCTCAAGTAGCTAGGGTTTCAAGACAATTTTCATGCAATTTAGACACATAGACATTAATAACTCCTTGTGGCCAAAAGATCTCGGCCTAAGAACTTGGAAAACTTTATAAGGTATCAAAATAGATGCACTGAAAATTTGAGCATTTTTTATTGAGCCAAATAGGAGATATGAATTTTTTAGTGTTGCTAGAAACCCTAGTTAGGGTACAGGGCTGTCATCACCAAAAATGCAGTAACTTTCACAAAACTTAATGAAATGACTCCAAACAAAAACCAAAAGTTCTGTATTTCATAGCTTCGTCATCTCCATGCCTGCCTTCGACCGTATTAGGTTGTACAATCCATACAAAAGAGGTTTTTTAGGCAGAAAACAGTGAAAATCTGTACATGGCGATCACTATTTTTGTCATAAATTTCACAAAACACAATGAAAATCAGTCAAACCAAAAGCATTAAAAAGCTAACAACATCCTCCAACTTTTCCAATAACTTGTAGGGTCGTACTAAACAGTACAAGTCTATACAATCCAATTTACAGTCTGTTTCACCATGAAAAACACAAGAAAATGCTTCCAAAATGTTCATTTTTCATTCCATCTCTTCTCCAACCTTGGTGCTCGAGTTTACATGTCATATTTATGCAATTACATCCATTCACAACTGCCAAAGCGACTTCCAACTACCAAAAACCAAAATTGCAACTTTTTACAACTTTGACATGACAACTTTTGCAACTTTTACAACTTTTTGCTCCTAATCGCCAAAATGACTCAAAAGGATCCCAAATGGACTAGAAAGGTCCAAATTGACCCTTATTGACCCAAAACACATCAAAACAAAAACTTTGCAAAATGGCCCAAAATGCATCAAAAGATGCCCCTGCATCAATAATAGTCACCCATTAACATGACCAACAAATATCCCAAATTTCACAGTTGAACTTCAAAATATTGGTGGAGAACTTGTACCAACTTAGAACTATAAATATAGGTTTTTTAACCTATACAAAGATAACCTAGTCTCCAACACAACCAAAAAAACCTTGATCGGTGCCTAACTAGTTTGATCCTAGATTGGTGCATATAGCACTAGATCCATGTTCAAGACAATATTAGGTGTCTTGAGCTTAAGCAATTTTAAGAGTAATTGCCTGTAGAGCAACAAACTTTAATGCTCCAAAATTTTCTTTCCACTTCCTAATACAATCTTATGGTCCAATAGCCCTTTGTAGTAGTCACCTAATTACTATTGAGTTATGTACCCTAGGATGTAGGGATGGGTTAGAAATGTGCCCACCCCATACCTAGTTCTAAACAAACAAATGGAAATATTTTTGAAATGTTGAAATTTGCATAGGAAACAATAGAAGCCATCCCACGATTGTCTTCGATAACCAACATAAAAATTAATTAAAAAAAAACACAATAAAAAAAAGGGATCGGGGAACCACAAGGATCCCCATAACTCTTTAAACCAACTATAAACTTAAAACAACCACACTAACAATTAAAAACAAAAAGCAAATTCATTTGGCTATTTTCAAATTGTGGAATAGAAGACAAAGAAAAGGAATAGCCTTGAGAAGAGAAGGGGGCAATATTGTGAAAGAGGAAAGAGAGCATTGAATCTATGTCATTTGAGGTAAGTTTATTAGCCATTGTACATTTGCACAAATCTTTTTGCGTTTTTCTGTTTTTTCCAAAGTTTCAAACACTTAGGGAGGATTTTCTATTTAGTTTTTGTTTTATGTTTGCATTTGCAGCTGTGTTTTGAATTTTCAACAAAAAGAACAATGAGTAGTAGTGAGGGTGGTGAAGGGAAGAGGTTCAAAATCAACAAAAATATTTTAGAACTAGTATTGGGGGTTCTTTTAGGAGTGGGAGTGTTGTAGGGATCGTGAGTTTACAAATAGTGCATTTGACTACCCTTTTGAACCCTTAAAAATCTATGCAAAAGGCCCATTTAATCCAAAAAAATCTCCGTTACAACTTGCAACAACCATAAAAAAGACATGAAAAAATAGGGGGCACTACAGTATAGCAATGCCATTTGTGTAAAAAGGAACATAGGGGCAGCTACACAAGGGTTTAATCTCATCTTTTGTGCATGAGTGGACAAAGGGTAAAATGTTGGTGAAAAAATAACCCTAACTAAGAAGGTTGAGGTGACTATTTTGTGCATAAAGGGTCAGACAAGAATGCAAATAGAGATTATGGAACCTAGTATGTTATTGCCTATTGAAACCATAGATGTTGAAAGTCAAAGGGGAGAGGGTTCCACCAAGAAAAAGAGATTGGCTACGAGTGTTGTAGGGTTATTTAATATGTTGTCATGAAAGGTAGCTGAGTTCTCTATTGCCAAATTTTTATTTTCTCATGCCATACCATTTCATGTGGCACGTTCTCTTTATTTCCAACCAAATGTTTAAAGATACAATTGTAGTTGGTCCCTCATTTGCCTCCCTTGAGGAACATAAGCTACACATTGCCCTCCTTGATAGAGAGTATTCTGAAGTGAGTCTAGTGATGAAGGAAATGAGGCAAACTTGGATGAGGGTTGTATGCTCTATCATCATTGATGGGTGGACCTGTATTAGGCATTGCCACTCACTAATACCATTGTCACATGTTTAATTAACTCTAATTTTCTTAGAGCCATTGATTGTTCAAGGAAGAGGATGATGCAAACTTTCAATTTTAGATTTTGAAAGATGCTATAGAAGAGGTTGGACTCTTTAATCTTGTACAAGTGGTGACCAATTCGGCCTGTTTATATAAGTTAGTTGGCTTGATGGTGTGCGGTGCTTAAAAATGCATTTTTCGGACAACATTTGTGTTCATAAATTGAACAACATATTGAAAGACATTGGGAAAATAGATTGGATGAAGGTAGTGGTTGTAGAAGCTAGAGACATATAGATGCTCATTTGCAACCATCACATTTCACTTGTTTTTTTTAAGATTTTCTCGAGGAAGGAATTCCACAAGCCTGTGGATACTAGATATCACAATTACTCTATTTTTCCAGAGAGGATACTTGAGGTGAAAGACCCTCTATAGTTAATGATGGTTAATCCAAAGTGGGATAGATGGCAAGCATGATGAGAGGAAAAAGTGTGAAACAAAAAGATCCTTGATGATGATTGGTGGCCCATAATGAGGTAAGAAATTACTATTTTTATTATTAAATTATTAAACATTTGATTTATTAATGTTTCTAACTTGTAAATTATTTTCATTATTTGTAATAGCATTCACTCTTGGTTATTTTAGTCTAATCTTTTTTGAATTTTGTATTTTTGTAATCTCTTTGTAGATATGTTTGCTCCTTCATCCAACTCTTATGTGGTCATAAGGTATGGTAATATAGACTTTCCTAGCCTTGGAGAGATTTATGAGGTATTTAACATGTGTGGTTAGATTAAGAAAGCTATTCATATTAGGGATCCTAATTTAGGGTTTTGAGGCATATTAGGACCATTGTGATGTGGCATAGGGATGTTATCAACACCCCACTTTAGATGGCAGTTTACTTTAATTCCCAAATGATATGTACCTTTGTCGCAGGGTTTGTTGAATTTATGTCTTGAAGTCCGAAATTCGGTGAACCTTTAAAAAAATGTTAAAATTTGCCCCAAAAAAATGTATTGAAAAAGGGCTTGGGCTTTTTAATATATATCTTAAAAAGCTTTGAATTAAGTTGTTGGATGTGTGAGGCAAGTGTAAGAGATGCTAAATGAGTGACGATTATGCAATTGGGGGGATCAACTATGCTTTACTAGTTCATCGTTTTAAACACCGCTAAGTGGGCTTAGCATTGCACTTCACATTAGTAGTGTTGACTAAAATATGTAGCGAAATGGGGATTTGAATGGCCTATCTCTTCCTCATCTGAAATCATTCAAGTTGATGCTTGTTATTGTTCATCCAAGTGGTTATAAGAATCTGAGTTGGAAGAATTGTCCCCCTCACTCTTTGGGGTTCGAATGTTGAAGTGCTTGATAGTAGGGGATATAGTGTAGCAAACCCATGGATATGGCAGAATAGTTTTTCACTTGATCGGACTAGGCATCAAAGAGGGTGACTGCAATACATAGCCATATAGGGGCGGGTCACTCATTCCTCATTCCATTTGTTTAGCTTTTTTTTTTGAGATTTAGGTTTTGTTTTTTATTTATTTGTTTTATCTTTTTATAAAATTAATACATTCATTGTAATAGTAAACATTTTTAAATATATTAACATTTAATATACTAAAATTTAATATATTTAAATATTTAAAAAATAATTTAAAATTCTAATTTTAATTATTAATATATAAATTTAAAATATTTAGATTTATTAATAATTCCTTTGTATTATGCGAAATTAATCACATTTTTTTTGACATTGTCAAACTTAATCCAAATTTTAACCTTGTTGAACTCAAACATGAACACAAACACAAACACGAACCTTGTGACATAGTTATGTACTATATAGCTGTTCGTTAAATTATCATATTGATATTATTCAATGATGTAATTTTACATGAGAGCAAAGCTCTTTAAATAGATACAAAGAGATGTTTCTATAAAGAAACGACAACTAATAAAGCAAAACAAAAAGGATTCGAAGCTATCTAATCTAAAACAGATATAGAAACAATCTAATAAGATAAAGATGACTAAATGACCATTAATATTAATTACTCTAATACCCTCCCTTAATGGTCATTTTACTAACTATCCCAAAAAAAATTTAAAACGCATAGAAGGTTGACTCCTTCACCTTCTCTTCAGAATGCTCTGCTACATAAGCCTGCTGCTGAGACTCTTCTCGGTTGGACTTCTGATCAGCCAACCGCTTTCTGTAAAACCTCTGGATGTGACCAAGCTTCCCACAATAGTGACAGGTGATACTCTTCTTGGAACCCTCCTCAGATGTGCGTTGTCCTTTCTGCTGAGTGGACTCGCCTTTGCCTTTGTCCTTGGCAACAAATGCTTGTTCCGCACTGACCATATCACTATTGCTACCAAATTGTTGTCTCCACCTAGCTTGCTGTAATAACTTATTGCACAACTCATCAAACTTCAAGTCAAAATTAGTGGAGGTAATGTTGAGCGTCTCAATAAAATGTTCGTAGGATCGTGGTAGACTCTTCAGTGTAATCACTACCATATCCTCCTCTTCCATCTTGCGACCAATGGCCTCCAGTTGATCGCGTATTTCCTTTATCTTCATGAGATGCTCCTGCAGGGACATCTTCTCATCCATCATCATCGAAAACATGTTCTTCAGAAAGAAAGCTCGGCTTTTATCTGACATTTCATGGAGATCTTTCATATGTTTCCATATCTCCGTAGCAGTCTTGCCAGATGGCACATCTGGAAGCATCTCATCGGTGACTGATAACTTGAGCAACATGACTGCCTCCCTATTACCTCCATCATACTTGTCTTGATCCTTCCCAGCAACAGTGGGACGAACTTCTTTACCAAGAACAAGCACATCCAGACACCGGTACTCAAAGATGGTAAGCATCCTCTACTTCCACGTGTTGTAATTCTTGCCATTAAACCTTTGCGAACTTTCCAACATAACATTGGACAAAGTTACCATCCCTCCCGTTTTCCAAAGCACAAAAAACGAGGTAACGTTGTGATCAGCTAGCAGAACAGTGGACAATCAGCTGGCACAAAATTCAAGACAAATCCGTCGGCACAAAAAACGAGGCACGAAAAATGATGCACCCAAAAAATTCGGAGACCAACCCAGTTGAGCTCTCGAAAAACCCACCAAGAATCTAGTATCGAAAAAATTTTCCGCCTTCAAAAAATGGGTAAAAACCCTAGTCGAAAAATCTGGAACCCTAGATCGCCATTAAAGAACCAGAAACTTGCAGGAAAATGGAGGAATTCTTCTGGAAACACGGCACAAAATTTACAAAGGCCAGGATGACCACGATTAATTGAAAATCGCGTCCCAAAATACACCAGATGATGCACCAACGCGCCACAAAAAACACCTGACCAGAAAGAGATGTCGCGCGGCTAAAAAACTGATCAAAAAACTGCAAAATATGTTCAAGGAAATCGCGCACCAAAAGGGATGGAGATCGTGTCCTCAAAAAACAGAAAATCGTGGTCCAGGATTCCAGAAAAACGCGACTCAACGCAAGAATCACATCTTCATTAAATCGCGGTTGGAATGGAAACACAAATCGCGTCCAACTGAAGAAACAATTGCAACTTCAGATCAAAAAGAGCCTCGATTGTCAGCCGCGAAATCCTTCTAGGAAGCCCACGAAATTCACAGATCGAAAACCCTTCGAATTTTTTTTGCAGGAGACACAAAAATTTCAAAAAATCTTCGAAAATATAGCACAATTTTTCATAAAAAATCGTTCAAAAAAATTCTGGAAATAATTCCAGATAACTAGGGCACAAAAAAAATCTAAATGCTTGTCACCCGCTCTGATACCATGTTCGTTAAATTATCAGATTGATATTATTCAATGATGTAATTTTACATGAGAGCAAAGCTCTTTAAATAGATACAAAGAGATGTTTCTATAAAGAAACGACAACTTATAAAGCAAAACAATAAGGATTCGAAGCTATCTAATCTAAAACAGAAATAGAAACAATCTAATAAGATAAAGATGACTAAATGACCCTTAATATTAATTACTCTAATAATAGCTAGTCTTGGGAGAGTGCCTCCATTTCATGGTGAAGAGGTGAAAGAAGGGCTCATGAAGGTCCTTTGAAAGATGTATATTGATGAAGATAATATTTTACTTCAAACACAGTGACTAACCGACCAATTAGAGACAAGGATAGATAGAATTACATTAACTCAAATCAATCCTGTTGGATGGTGGATGTGGAATGGTAAGGATGTACCGAAGTTGAGAATATTAGCCTCGTGCATCCTTTCACAGGTTAGTTCCTCTACTACAAAGAGGAATTAGTCCACATAGAGCTTCATCTGATCACTTGAGAGGAATAGGCTTACCTCTCAATGAGTGGAGAAGATGGTGGTTGTGCATTGTGCTTTGCTAGTTCAAGATTGACAGACTCTTGAGTATCGTCAGACTTTAGATGCATGTTGGGGTGGTGATCTCGAAGATGCCACATAGGTTGATGATGATGAGGCACAAGATGCGTTGGTTGGGGTTCCATTAGATGAGGCAACCCCTTGTAGTTGCAGTGAATCAAATACAAACTGATTTTGATGTAGTTATAATAGATTTTGATTAGGGGCAATAGCATATTTTCTATGATTTTGTCATTTTATAGTTGAAACTTGCAGCCTTTGGGCATTTCGTTGTAATTTTTATATAATATATATGCACATTTGCAATGAAAGCAATTAAATTTTGTTTGTTTGTTTGTCGGACCTCATGTAAAATTTGAATTCAACTCTAATATAATGTATTAAGTTTTTATAATGTATATGATGAATGTGTTATCAATGTTAGCATACAAGTATTTGAAATTTCCTATATTTTAAAAATCTCCCTATTCTTTAAGTAGCTGATCCCTAAAAAACGGCCTCCAAAATAATTTGTCTTGGAAATGTGTCCCAACATCCCTTGTTGCCCTTCTCTTGAAAACTTGGTGTAACTGTAATGGAAAAAAACTACATACCTTGCATTTTTGACTTTATAGATTTTACCCGTTTTGGTGTTCTTTTCTTGTAGCAAGCTCTAGGATCCATTTTGGTTGCTTCCTCTCACAAATGTGGGTTCCAGTGTCATGTTTCTTTGTTTTTTTGTGTTTGAATTGGTGTTTGCCTAGGTGTTTTCCATTTCCTAAATCTTTATTGTTTCCTACCTCTCAAACATCAACATGATCTCATAAATATCTCGTGGTTGTGCTAACATCTTGCCAAATTTTAAAAATAAAAGAAAAGGAAAAATAATGCCTTGTTTGAATTCCATCCAAAATTGACAAATCAAGTGTAGTTAAATTCATTTTTAATTGACTAAATGTTCTATTGTAATTTTCTTACATTCTAGTCTCAACTCCCAACATTTCATTCATCTTAATATTTTCTACTTTCTAAAAATGATTAAGATATTATCAATGTCTTTTGTGAGCAGCAAAAAAAAAAACAATTCAAATGTGCTCTTTAGAATGTGAAACCAAATACGAAAACATTCTTTTCTACTCTCACTTTGGCAGCTAAGTGCCAGCTAAAATAAATCAAATGTTTAACATATATTTCAAATGCCATATTCTCTTTCAGTTTTCCAGATTTTGAGTGCTTCACTTCAACTTCTTCCAGATTTCCCAATTCCAATTTTAACATTTATCTACTGATTTTTGGTATGCAAAAATAAAAGATTTTGGGTTGCTGTATTTGTTGTTTTTGCATATACATTGTAGTAGCTTTTGTTTTATGTTTTTGATGCCCAAAACATTGTTTAATCTTCTATTCTCATCGCAGAGATTTCAGAGACCTCTAGCTATTGAAACTCTATTTGAATACTTTTATTTTACTGTGCCATACTTCTGCATTTTAGGGGGCGCCATACTCGACACACTCTATTCTTCTTCTTTTGATGTCTGGCCATTCGCCTATTTCTCAATGCCTTAGACTATCATTTTTGAAGAGCACACATAAAATGCTGAGAGAGGGGGAGAGGGAAGGGGAAGGGGAAGGGGAAGGGGAAGGGGGAGAGGGGGGTGAATCAGTATTTCAACTTTTAAAACTTAAAACCATACAAAACTGAAATCAAAACAGCAAGAGCAATAAACAACAAGTTGAACACTAGATTTTCGCGTGGAAAACCCTTTCGGGTAAAAAACCACGGCAGATCAATAGCTTTCATTAATCAAATGGGCACCAACCTAGATTACATAAGTGAGCACCAGCTCACTGAGAGCACCAACCCTCCTTGAAGCACCAACTCTGATTATCCGAAGCACCAACTCCAGAAAGAGCATCAACTCTTAGAATCTTTTCACAATTCTGGAATAATGCATTCTAAACACACCAACTGAAATACTCAGGCTGATATCAATATATGTATGTATAAGAGCTGTTCCTTTTTCAAGATAAATTTGCACAGATCTTCAAAAGTCATGTAGTTTCATCATACTCGATTTATGTCTTCAAAAGACACGTATATGAAGTCTGATCACTTTTGATTTATATCTTCATTTACATGCTAAAACAGAACAGGATACCTTTGAATAGCTTGAACTCACAACTCCTTTAGATACTTTTGTCCTTTATAAAAATACTTTCAAATATCGCTGCAGAGAGTAACATCAATCATGACTTCCTTCACTTGCAGTCCATCCTTCTCAACAGACTTTAATTTCTGTTTACCTTGCAATCCATTCTGCTTGACAGACTGAACATGGAATACAAAAAAACTTTTTTTTGTGTGTGTGTGTGTGTGCGCGTTGATGGAATTATTTTGAATGAGACGTCTTTTCAATATATATATATATATATATATATATATATATAGTCGATGGAATTATTTTGGATGAGTCGTCTTTTCATTATATATATATATTGAAAAGTCGTCTCATCCAAAATAATTCTATCGACACAAAGGAACACAAGTATCTCTCCCCTTTTTTAAGAGAAGATGTCTTCAAAAACTTCCTGGATTAATTGAATCAATATATATATAATGAAAAGACAACTCATCCAAAATAATTCCATCGACACAAAGGAACACAAGTATCTCTCCCCTTTTTAAAGAAAAGATGTCTTCAACAACTTCTTGGATTAATTGAATAAAAAAGAGACTCCAATGACTTCAAAAACAAAAATAAATCCTTTTTTAATAGCCCGCACTTGCACTTATCACAGCCAGCACCCGAAACTCGACTAGTCTCACATATTGCATTCAATTTGAAGTCGAGCATTTCAAAAATACAGCCTGTATGTCTCAAACATTGAGGCAATAAACACACACTACAATCATTAGGTTCTTTCGGTTTCAATTTATATGTCACTATATTTTTGCAAAAAGGAAAATCCGACTCACAAAGAGATTGCCGAAAATAACCACATCACATAGCCCCTCGATAGACATGAATATACATGTCTTTTGCACATCTAGCACATTGCTACAACCCAAAATAGATTCAAAACAAATTTGTAACCATATTTTTTGAAGAAAAATGGGCCATTAAAATTGTCTCCAAATCTTTATGAATTTTCATAGGTTCCAGAAAGAGCATCAATTTAAATAAATAGGCACGTATGACCCCGCCACTTCACAAGCTTGACCAATGAAAAACGCGACAACCAAGTTTTTAGAATAACCCCCACAAAAAGAAGTGAAGTCATTATTTTATGAAAAACCCGACTCCCCTGAATAAAAGCTTCATGACATTTTGAATGGTATCGAATGACAAAGACCATACTATTTTAATGAAGGCGATATTAAGTGTTTTAGACTCCACAGAAGTAATCGATGCTGAAGGAGATTCTAAGTCATTAAAAAAAGAGCTGTCAATGCCAAAAATAAGCGATTGAGTAAAATCACACAACAGTCATAAGAGATGACATATATAATAGCCACCTCTTATAAAGTCTCATGCCTAAAATAAATTGACTTTCTGTGTGAAGCTGCTGCCAATTAAATAAGTCACTCCTAAATCCATTCGAAGAAATAAAGAAAGGCGTTACATAAAGAATTTCTAGCCATCGACCTCTTTAAGAATTATGACTTGGCAAAGACTTTTCAAACACTTGACTTGGAAAAGACTTTTCAACAATATTGGAGTTGGTGCTTTAGTTGGTTCGGAGTTAGTTCTTCGAAGGAGAGTTGGTGCTCACTTGTGTAACTGGGTTGGTGCCCTTTGAAGATAACAAAAGCAATATGTGGTTTTTTACCCAAAAGTGTTTTCCACGTAATCTCAGTGTTCATGGTGTTTATCTTGTTCATGAAAGTTCTTAATGTTTTGATTTTTGATTCATGGGGTTTTCAGTTTAAAAGTTTTTGAAATACTGATTCACCCTCCCGCCCCCTCTTAGTATTTCCTGTGTGCTCTTCAATTGGTATCAGAGCGTGGTTCCTCGGTTTGTAAGCTTAACCGCTTGGAGGTTGGTCTTGATTGCGCACATGGGTTCAAATGAAGGTCTTGCTACAAACAAAGCTCCTCTATTTGATGGCTCCAACTATGCTTTTTGGAGTATTTGGATGCACACTTATTTGATGTCACTTGGTTTCGATATATGGAAAAGTGTTGTAAAAGGGTATACTATTCCAACAACTCCTCTGTCTAATGCTGATGGGAAAGAAGGCTTTTGAAAACAATGCAAAAACTATGAATTCAATCTTATGTGGTTTGTCTGAAACTGAATTTGTAAAAGTTATCCATTGTGATACAACACATGAGATTTGGGAGAAATTGTAAAAAACGTATGAAGGTGACGATAAGGTTAAGAAGGCAAAGCTTCAAATTCACAAAAGTCATTTTGAGAGTCTCAGGATGCAGGAAGATGAAAACATTGCTGCTTATTTTATGCGAGTAGATGAAATTGTGAACACTATCAAGGGTCTAGGAAAGAAGATTGAGGAGACCATTGTGGTTCAAAAAATCGTAAGGCCTCTTCCTTTGCATTTTGATGTAAAGGTTTCAGTGATTGAAGAGATGTAGCTTGACAAGTTGACCATTGATGAGCTTCATGGTATTCTTATAGCCTATGAGATGAGAACTACTAATCAATTAGTCAAAAAGGAGGCAGCTTTTAAGGTTTCGAATAAGGGAAAAGATAAGGTGTCTACTACCAATGATAATTCTGATGATGATTCAAATTCTGGAGAGGCACATTTCATGCAAAAGTTGAAGAAGGGTTCCGGTAGATACAAAGGCAAGTTGCCTTTCAAATGCTTCAACTGTAGAAAGGTGGGACACTTCGCAACAAAATGCCCTTATGAGAAGAACGAGGACAATGATTGTGAGAAGAAATCATAACATTCCAAGGAGTATCAAGGTAAGAAGAATAAGTATAAGAAATCTGCTAAAAGTTTTTATTCTAATGATCATAATAGTTCATCACAAGTTAGTGATATGTCTTCAGTAGAAGAAATTTTATTTGTCTAAAGAAGTAAACTTACCTGAGAATGGAGATGAAGATATTGATGATGAGCAATATGATGAAGAAGCTGAAGTTGATCTTGAAGCAGAACTAATTAGTGCCTTAAGTGAAATCAAGAGACTTAGAAATAAAAATTAGAACTTGAAGTTGCTATTACAAGAAGAAAATGATGCAAAAATGAAGACATCTCAAGCCCTTGAAGAAGCAGAAAATTGATAGTTGATTTGAAGGTTCAGGTTGAAGAGGCAAAGAGAATAGAGGAAGAAATAAAAAATCAGCTTAAGGTAAAGGAAGAGAATATAGAGAGACTTGAATCTGAAGTTGTTTCACTTAGAAATATAGACAAATCATCAAAACAGTTGAGTAATGAGAAGATAAATTAGAGATGCTCTATGTCATTGGACAAGATCATTAGTGCACAAAGATCTCCTGTTGACAAAGGTGGAGTTAGTTGTGAAAAAGGTCAATGTTCCATGCCTACATATGAAAAACAACATATAGGTAACACTGATTGCTCAAAAGATTTGCGTTCAAAGATCAAAAATAACACTTTCAAAAGACCTATTCCAAGACAAGATCAAATGACCAGGTTTAATGATTCTTTCTTTTATGGGTATTGTTTTTCATGCAAAAGTTTATGCAATAAATGATTTCAGATATTTGAATAGGAATTATTTTGCTCCTTGGATGAATTACAATGTTATATGTTACAAATGCAATAACTTTGGTCATATTGCGAGAGTCTGTAGAAGTGGTGTAGCAGATTTTTCTAAGAAAAACAAGAAGGTTGACAAAGCAAAAGAGGTTGATAAGAAGGTTTGGAGGAAGAAGAAAGAGGTAGAAAAAGAGAAGTTATGAGTGACTCCACTCCATCCTTGAGAAGGTGTTTGGACTCAAGGGGAGCTTTCATTGTTATATCTTATTAGTCCTGGTTGAGTTATGCAAGTTTTTCTTTTTGTGTTTTTGGTTTTATGGAAGAGTATTGGAATGAGTTATTTGAGTATCTCTTAGCTTGTAAAGCTGTTGATTATTCATTAGATCTTCATTTTATGATTTTCATGACATGAGGTCAACAAATTCATTCTTTATGCCATGTCATTTTGTCATTGATGTCAAAGGGGGAGTAGTAAGGTAGGGTGAGCAGTTTGGTTTCAGAATTGGTTTAAGAGCATTTCAGGATTCAGGAGGTGTTGCCAGGTGCAGTATTGGGTTTGGTTTCAGATGGTGTTGCCATCAATGACAAGGGGGAGATTGAGTATCTTTTCATTGATGTCAAAGGTCGAGCTGGTTGCTTGAGTGTTTGAGCTGCTTGGTTGCTTGGTTGAGGTGCTTGCTTGTCTACTTCAGTTGCTTGGTTGTGTGCTTCAACTGTTTGCTTAAGCTTCTTGCCTGTTTGCATCAACTGCTTGCTTGCTTGCTTGAGCTGTCAGTTAGTTTTCTTTGTCATCATCTATTGCCAAATCATCCTAGCCATGTCAACAGTTGAAAAGTCTATGATCCTTTAAGAGGCATGACTTCTTTTTGTGAGACGGCTAATGTTTATTTTTGGTGGTGGCTTGATTTAATGTCGCGGCTTATTCAGTTTGGGCAATTCTTTTCATAACATTGGCTCACTCATTTCTAACAATTTCTGACGGCTTCAATTATCCTTTTTTAGCAATGATTTTTATTGAAGGCAACTTATACTTATTGAAATATCGAGTTTAACATGGGCAATGGTTTTAAGGAAAACGCCTTTGACTTTTTTATTATGGGCGATTGATTTATTAGTGGCAGCTCCTTTATTATCATCTATGCGTATTTTAAAGAGGGATGATGACTTGTTTTTTATGAAGACGTTTTCTTTTGTGGAGGTCGGGGTATTTTGGAATAAGTCAATGTTTCTTTTTGGCTTGAATGAAAGGCATGGTTACCTGTTAAGTCATGTGTTATATTGTTTGGAGTTGACATTTTTAATTGCATTTATATGCATCCATTGTGAAGGCATTTAAACAAATTGATTCTTGGTATGGCGACTTTTATTTGGATGAAATGACTTCATTTTTGCATCGGTTTCTTTCCAGGCGGCTAATATATATATATGGCTTTTGATTTTATTCTTTGTTTTTGGCGACTCTTTCATAATCAAGCAGCTTACATATTAATATGCTTTTAAGAGTGTGAGCTGCATAAAAATGGAAGTCATGCTATATTTATGAGAGACTTTTAAATAGTTCAAAAAATGTATTGTTTGGTTGTATGTGTTTTCAAATACTCTCATTGATGGAGGATTGGTAGAGTGCGCATTGAATGTATGGAGCAGGTGTATTCCGTGTGATCAAAAGAGCTGGCTAGTGTGGTCATCGATTGAATATATGATTAATGTTATTGCTGCATTTCCCTGAGTATGAGATGGAGTTGCGTTTTTTGATTACCTGATTATTGTTCCTTTTGGAAATACTATTGTTGTATCAGGTCTAGTTTGTGACAGAGGTGAATGAATTTCATATAGTATTGGGTTATGAAAAGAAAATATTGCAATAAGAAAAATACTATTAATCTGGGTGTGATTTGATCATCTGAATGGGTTAGTTTTGTTGGGAGGTGTTGCTAGTTAAAAGATATAATATTTATCAGATACTATATTCATCTGAAGGAATTGGGTTGAGTGATTGTATCTTGAATGAAATGGATATGAAGGAAAAAATTGTGCAGTGTTGATATGCTTAGTACACCATAGTTTTTGGGTCAACTTTATAGTGAGTTGAATTTTACAAGTATATGTGAAGTGAATTTGAGCCTTTGCAGCATATAGGGGCTGTATATTTCTCTTTCAGGATTTGAAGTGTTGGTGGGTGTTTATGAAGATTTGAGAAGTTTGTGTTTGTTGTAAGACACAGATTCGTTTGTGTGCTCATCAAAATGTTATAATGCTCACATCGCAGTCTACAGAGGTTATGCAGAAGGCAGAATAGTAGAGGTTTGAAAGCTAATCTTTCGAAGTTAAAAGAAATCTGATTCTGTATTCTTTTTAGTACTCTCATGTGAAGTGAAGAAAGTTTTTTTTGTTTCAAGGTTTTTATAAGTCTGAAGTTGGTGTACAATACTAGAGTTGGTGCTTCGAAGTAGAGTTGGTGCTCTCAGTGGGTTGGTGCTCACTTCTGTAATTGGGTTGGTGCCCTTTGAAGATAATAAAAACAATATTTTGTAGTGGTTTTTTACCCGAAAGGGTTTTCCACGTAATCTTGGTGTTCATGGTGTTTATCTTGTTCATGAATGTTCTTAATGTTTTGATTTCTGATTCATGAGGTTTTCAGTTTTAAAGTTTTTGAAATACTAATTCACCCCCCCATCTCAGTATTTCCTGTGTGCTCTTCAGATGCTAGTGATGGGGAGAATTGGTGCAAAGTACAAACATTCCTTGCATTATTTGAATGCGCATTGTGCAAGTGTTGGGTGGAATGTAGAACCTCACACACATGATTTGATTTAGTGGCCAAGAGATATTTGATGAATGGTTGAATCATATGATGAATTTGCACTATGAGTTTGCAACTCTAAGAAAACTTTGCTTGTCATGTCCCTTTTTTAGAATTAAAAGAAGTAATTGAGGACCTGTAGCCTATTCCTTGTTTTGTAGGCTAAGGGATAAAATAAGGAAAAAGTTGGGCCTAGCGATTTTATTTTCATAAAGGATAACTTAAATATTAGTATTATTATAATAAAGTGGTTGTCTAAATGAGACGTTATAAGGCCTATGTAATATTTTATTTAAAAAGTGTTTTCAAACACTTTGGATATTATCTAATTTAAAAAGTGATTTTATTTACATTTGGAGGGAAAAGGAAATTCAAATTGAAGTGCCCAAAATGAGAATCTATAAAAGGAGGCAAATGGATGAGAGGCATCATCTATTCATTTGTCATTTTGTTGTTCATTCCATTTTGGAGATTGAAGCATTCAAGGAAGAAAACTCTCATGGTTTCCGTTATTGGATTTTAAGACAAAAAACCTCTTGTCCATTGTCATGTCCCCTTCCAGTTGACATCTGCCAGAGCTTATGATTAGCCTATTATGCGACCCTCGTAGGCTGATAGGATGGATAGAGGGTCTTGATGGAGCTTGGCTTGGCTTCGGTTGTTAGAGTTTTACCAGTGGGCTTTCGTTCGGGATCATTCAGACACCATTTGCCCGAATTGCTATTTTTAGCAGTATTTGGCATTCAGCGGAGCACCCCTGCTATTTTTAGCAGTATGGTTTGGTCATGTGCAGAATCACTCACTTATTCACCAGCTTCAGACGGTTCATGAATCAGACATATTTTGAGGGAGATATTAATATTTAAATTGATTAATTAAATATTAATTGTTTGGAGCTTATATTGTAAAGTTATAATATTTTAATATTATAACTTAAGTGATTTATCTCAAGGGGGTCGACCATCATTGAAGGGGCCATTTTTAATTATATTTTATAATTAAAAGTGCTTTGAAAACTATTGAAAAATTAAAAGAGAAAAGTTCGAATTTATTTAAATGATGCCTTTGTGAGAAAAGTCGAACTTTTGATGATATAAGGGTTTTTCATTGGGATTTTTTTTTAAAAAAAAAGGGGTAAAATTTTTATTGAAAATCAGAAACCAGAATTACAGCCAAGCCAAGGGCAAAAGCCCAGAAAGAACATAAAACGCCAACAAGAGCCAGAACCAAATCATTCAACACCCCTAGTATCCTCAGCAAGAACCCTCCCCAAATCCGAGCTAAGCTCAAGAGGGATTTGAGCCCAATCATCAATCTTCCAATCCACAAGATGCTCTGAAGCCCATTTGGCCAAACAGTCAGCCGTCCTATTCCACTCCCGCGGAATATGGACAAAAGACACTCTCTCCATTAGAGATCCAATCTGCAAAATCTGCTGAACCAGGACCGCCAACTGCCAATTCACATCCAAACTCCTCCCTTGATTAAGTAAGTTAATCAAAACCTGAGAGTCAGATTCAGAAATAACCAGTGAACCACGGGGACGCGTTTCCCCCCAAAATGTGACCCGTTTCGGAAACGGGGACGTCCCGGGGACGGGGGGACGGGTACTTGGCGTCCCCCGCCGTCCCGCCACCGCCACCAAAGCGCCGCCGGAGACGGGGAGACGTCTCCACGTCTCCAAGTTTCCTTGGAGACGTCTCCAAGTCTCCTGGGGAGACGTCTAGGAGATTCTCGGGAGACTGGGAAACGTCTAGGAGTTTCTTGGGAGACTGGGAGACTGGGAGTTTCTCGGGCACTGAGTGGACCAGATTTGCCACTCTTAGAGGCTATTCAGATGCAGCAAAGGTGGATATAGTTTCTATGGCACAGGAGGACCCACTTTTGTGGTGGAATTGTCATGGTTCGAAATCTTTGACCACCACTCTAGCTATTCGTCTGCTATCCCAGGTTTCCAGTTCTTCAGCTGCTGAGAGGAACTGGTCTACATATAGCTTCATCCACTCTCTTAAGAGGAACATACTTACCTCTAAGAGAGCAGAGAAGCTTGTGGCTGTACACAGTGCTTTGCGTATCATGGACCGCAAGACAATTGTGTACAAGGAGAGTCCAGCGGCACGATGGGATGTGGAGCCAGAGGAGCCTTCACAGATTGATGAGGATGATCCTACCACTTCAGATGCAGGGCTGGTTGGTGTGAGCTTGAGGGATCTTGACCATGTGGAGTCCAGCAGTTCCAGTGATGGGGAGTTTGGAGATGATTAGAGGCCTCCATTCACTACATTTTGAGTTTCGACATTTTGGCATTTTGTCTTTTCAGTTTTCATTTTGTAATGCTACTTATTGTAATGAACTAATGATGAATCATGTAATCAATTAATCATCTTTATAGACTTTGTCATATCATCAATGTTATTCATATTTGGGCCTTTGGCGATATAATAGAAATCTCCAATTTGACAATTCAAATATCTTCGTATTTAGATTTAGTATTTCAAATTTTGCCATGTTATAAATTTTAAATTTACTAATTTCCTATAGTTTCATTTGAAATGTAATTCTTATACTGCTATACTATTATACATCTTTTCAAAACTAGTTTTTCAAGTACTATAAGTATATGTATAACTATATCAGCGCCACCCCCCCGCCACCCCCCCGCCGCCGTCCCCCCGCCGTCTCCCTGCCGTCCCCAAACTAAGGCCCTTTGTCCCCCCGTCTCCGAAACGCGTTTCCCCGTCCCCCCGTTTCCCCGTCCCCCAGGCCCGTGGAACACTGGAAATAACCCTACGCCACCCCAGCTCGTAGGCCTTCCTCAAAGCATAAAGAATCGCCCAACCTTCCATAAAATTAATAGTTTGTGTCCCCATATGAATGGAAAAAAGGAACATCACCGAACCCGAGGAATCCCGCCCAACCCCTCCAACCCCAGCTGGGCCAGGAATTCCCCTAGAAGAACCATCAGTATTAACCTTCAAGGTTCCCACAGGGGGTGGCACCCAGGACCCCTGCCTTTGGACCCGCTGCCTCACACGACTACCCTTCCGCCCACAAGAGGCCAACGGGGAAAACCCCTGTATACCCAACTGGGCCACCACCTCAGCATCCTTTTCCAATGGCAGCTCCACATCCCCTTTGGCATGGATAGTCTCTTGGATCATCCCAAGAATTCTGCACCACACCTGCTGAACTTGCAACACTTCACCCCGAAAAATTCTCCTATTCCTTTCAAGCCAAATCTGCCACAACAAAAAAATTGGGCCAGCCAGCCACACATCCTGCAAAAAAGAAGCTCTCGAGGGAGGCCTGCCCAAGCTACTCCAGAACTCAACTAAAGAGGAAGCATGAATGCAAGGATTTCCCCAAACACTCCACCAGAAATGCCAGAGTTGCAAGGAGAAAGGACACCGGAAGAAAAGGTGCGAAGAGTTTTCCTCACCTTTCCCACACATCACACACATAGATGGTCCCTGAAAGCCGCGCATTTGCATCTTGTCCCAAGTCAGGCACTTGTTCCAAGCCAAAATCCAGGCAAAGCAATTACACTTCGGCCAAGAAAACTTATTCCAAACCTTCTTCCACCACGAAACTTCTTCCCCC
Organism: Sequoia sempervirens; assembly: GCA_007258455.2. Taxonomy (NCBI): domain Eukaryota; kingdom Viridiplantae; phylum Streptophyta; class Pinopsida; order Cupressales; family Cupressaceae; genus Sequoia; species Sequoia sempervirens. Next base: position 216,482 of record VDFB02322976.1, read on the forward strand.
TCAAACCTTTGAGACAATAACCTCCGATATCCAGACGCAACCGTGTAGTGCCCCTTTGGATTAGGAGACCAAGCAAGAATATCCTTGTCCCTTAAAGGATTACATTGTCTACTCAAAATACTATGCAGAATCCTACAATCCTCTTCCATGCCCATAATCGGCCACTCCTCAGGAGTCATCCATCTAGAACTCACAAGTTGGCCCTGGTAAGAAATCACCTTAAAATCACTTACCCGCGTCCAACCAACATCCTCGAAGCTCCTACTCAAAGCCATCAATTCAGGGAACTGAGATAGGATGGGAGGGTACCCATCCTAGGAATCATACTAGAATTGAACCTCCGTCCCCCTCCGGCAAATCCAAAATAAACCATCCTTGATAAGTACCGCTCCCTTCTTGAGAGTAGCCCAAACTGCTGAGCCCTTACCTAACAGGGGATAGCGAGGAATATCCTCTCCAGGAATACTCTGAAAGTACTTATAGGACAAAATCCTAGCCCAAATCCTATCCTTCTCAGTGCACCATCTCCAATAAAGCTTCGCCGCCAACGCCGTCCCAGCTAGAGAGGAATGTCTCAACCCCAAACCCCCAAGCTGCTTAGGACAACAAACAGTGTCCCACATAACCAATCTCCACTTGGAAGTCATCACACTACCAGCCCATAAAAACTGTCTTGCCAAAGAGTCCAACTCAGAAACAAAACCCATCGGAGCCACCTGAAGCATACACCGATAAATAGGGAGAGCCTGGACCACGGATTTCAGCAATTGAACCCGCCCAGCAAATGACAACCAACGATTGGTCCAATGGGTAACCTTCAACCGAAATTTATCCAGAATAGGCTGCCATGACTCCCTCGATAATCTGCCCACCGAGATAGGAACCCCAAGGTAAGACATAGGAAGGGTCCCTATCTGAAAACGAAGAATTTGTGCAATTCGCCTCTGTATAGGATTTGGAGTATTAAAGAAATAAATGGAAGACTTATCTTCATTGATTGTTTGACCTGAAGCCTCAAGATACATATCCAACACCCGCCGAATATTAGTAGCCTCCCTAATAGTAGCCGTCCCCATCAAGGTAGTATCATCCACAAACTGCAAGTGGGACGAAGGGGGTAAGTCACCACCCCACCGCCACCCCTAAATAAGCCCCAGCTCCACCTGGCTCCTCAGAAGGCGCCCCAAGCCTTCCACTAGCAAAATGAAAAGGTAAGGGGAAAGAGGATCACCCTGTCTTATCCCACGCGACGCCTCAAACAGCTCCGAGTGCATCCCATTAGTTAACACAGAGAAAGACACAGACGTGATGCAACTCATGACCCATTGGATCCAATCCTCCCCAAAACCGAAAGTAGCAAGGATCCTCTGAAGAAAAGACCATCGGACTCTGTCATATGCCTTTGCCATGTCCAACTTGATAAACATAGCCTTAGCCCTAGAGTTAGCCATAGAATGGATGGTCTCAGTAGCCAAAACAATACCATCCAGAATCTGCCTGCCTTCCACAAAACCACTTTGCTCCTCAGATATGAGTAACGGCAACCACTTTTTCAGCCTATTCGCAATTAGCTTCGAGATAATCTTATACACCACATTGCACAAGGATATAGGCCGGAAGCGGCTCATCCTATCCGCTCCATCACACTTTGGAATAAGAGCCAGGAAAGTGGAATTCAGAGCCTTTAACATTTGCTTATTCCGCTGTGACTCCTTGACCACTTCTAATAAATCCAACTTGATGATCTCCCAAAACTCTTGGAAGAATTCAACCGGAAAACCATCAGGGCCAGGAGCTTTTCCTTTCTTCATTTGAAACACCGTCCCCTCTAATTCTTCGAGAGTGATCTCCCCCATAAGATCCTTTCTCATCTCTTGAGACACCAAATGGGGGATGTAAGAAAGGACCTGTGCCTCCCCCACCACACTCCCCTGCAAATCCTCTCTAAAGAGGGTAGAAAAATAATGGGCGGGCTCATCAGAAATGCTCTGAAAAGAATTCAACCTCTCTCCCCCGTCTGAAATCAAAACAGGAATAGAGTTACCATGCCTCCGCGCCTTCACAGAATTGAAGAAAAAGGCAGAATTTTTATCCCCCTCCTGAAGCCAGTCAATCCGAGATTTTTTTTTCCAAAAGATCTCCCGTAATTCCCATTCCTCTAGAGCTTTCAAAGCCCTAGATTCCTCCTGCAATAGAGCCTCAGACACCCCATTCTCCCTCATCAACCTCGTAATACCATCCAGCTTAACTTGTGCATCAAACTTGGCCTTAAAAATATTCCCAAAACATTGCTTATTCCAACGTTTGATCTTATATTTAACAAACTGAAGAAGCTTAGTAAAAACATACATTGCCGTACCAAAAGATGGTCTTCCCTCCTGCCACCACTGAGCAACATAATCATAGAGAACAGGATCCCGTAGCCACATAAGTTGGAATTTGAAAGAGGGCTGTGGGTCCGCCCAACCATGCTGATAGAAAGCTTAATGGGCCAATGGTCCGAACTCCTCCAGTCCAAAATCTCTGAGCAAGTAACCCACCTATCACCCACCCAAAAGCAAGAAACCATAAACCGATCCAGCCGCTCTGCAATGCCATTTTCACCAAAGCGTCGATTATTCCAGGTAAAGTGGCCATTACCTGGCTTGATATCAACAAGATTCAAAGCAGAAATATTATCCTGAAAGAGGAAAGCAGAAGCCTCCAATCTCATGGTACCCCCCCGCTTCTCAGCAATCTCAGTGATAGCATTGAAATCACCCCCAATAATCCATGGCAAGTAAGGGTTCATACTTCGCATATACCGAATATCTAACCACAAAAGCTGCTTGCCCTGCAAATCAACAGGCGCATAAATGTTGGAGAAAAGTACCACTTCCCCCGATTCATAACAAGAGGCCACCATAGAGATAGAGGACTTGAATGAAAACCACCAAAGGGGGCAAATCTTATGAGGGTTCCATAAGCAAGCAACCCCACCCGAGGCACCCAGAGCACCAATGCACTGGCAATCACCATTCATCCAAAGCTTAGGCATAATACCCATCATACCATCCACAGAAAGCTTAGTCTCCTGTAAAAAGAGAATATCAGGACACTGACTTCTAACCAAATTCCGAACAACTTTTTGTCGAAGGCCACTGTTCAAGCCCCTAACATTCCAGGATAGGACAATCATTTCAAAGGGTTGGTGAAGTGCGAGTCCAGAGTCTTAACTGACCCTGATTCCACCAAATTTTCCCCAATCATCTTAATCTTCTCCAAGTCCTTCTTCCTGCCCAACTTAGAACCTTTCTCCACTCCTTAAAATCTTTTTGAAGGATGCCTAATTGAGGAGACGACTTATTGCTTTTTCCTCTCACCAAACCAGCTTTCTGCTCAGGGATAGACCCAGCCACTTTGTCTTTCACCACCACGCTACCTGATTCTCTTTGAGCCTCTATCCTTAAGTCTGATTCCATCTGCAAGGATCCCACCACCTAAGGGGCAAGGGAGACCCCAGGGCTGATCCCCTCTTGACCAAAGCCTCCCCCTCCCAGCTCAGCACCCTGAACAACCGACTCCACTCCCACCTGATGGTTTGCCATTTCCAGCTCCACCAACTGCCCTTGCTGCTCAGCATCCAACTTGCCCTGATCCAAATCAACCAACCCTGGATTCACTTCTTGCTGGCTAAGACCCTCCAACACCTCAAATCTGTTAAAAGAATCCTCATCCTGCCTCTCTTTCAGAGACCTTTTAAGCCCCTTATTTCTATTCCGAGGTTTGACAGGAAGAAAGCCATCCTCCCCAGAACCACCACCCTGAATAGGGCCTTTACCCTTATCCAACCCAGAAGGATTCCTAGGTGGCAGAGAAGAATTAGTCTCCACAGGCTTGGCCCTTGGGCATCTACGCAGTAAGTGACCATACTCATGACACAACCGACATCTAAAAGGTGAAGTCTCATAATCAAGTTGTTGAACCCATGAGTAAGAGCCTGCACACACTTCTAAAGAATTTGGCAAGGGTTTACTTAAATCAATTTCCACACAGAATCGGGCAAATGTCATTACCTTTTTGAACTGTGTCTGCTGCGAAGAACCAACAGGTTTACCAAGCATTGAGGCCAGTAAATGCAGAACATCCTCCTGCTAACACTCAACCGGTAACCTCGGCAATCTAACCCAAACTGGAACCCGACTAGGAATCTCCTCAGCCGGATTGAATCCTGCATGCCACGGCTTGATAAACAAGCCCACCTGGTTGTAAAAATAAGGGCCTCCTTCAAAAACCTTGATCCTATCCGCCATGCAGTCAAACGTGACCATGAAATAGTTATTAGCGAGGAGCCGAATCTCCATCTCTCCTAATGACATCCAAGTCCTTCGGGCCCAGGTCTCCAAAAATTGCAACGAAATCTTTAGACCCAAAAATTTACAATACAACGAATGTCTTGAGTAGTACTCAATATCATCTGCGAGCATCTCCATCGGGATCACAACATTCGGCCTTTCTTTGCACCTTTCAAGGCAGCCGTTAATCTTTGGAACCCGAAACCCTCCTGACAAACCCACCTCATTCTTTTCCACATTCTGAGAAAATAAAATATTATCGTGAAGACGAGACCCCGAAGGCAAGGGTTGCGAACCAAGAGCGGATCGAAAATCCAGCTTAGGTCCCTCCCCCGAAGGCTCCCCAGACTCCATTGAGAAAAAAGAAACACCGGCGGAGAACCAAGTCCTCAACGAACACAAGAGCACAAGCTCCCACTCGAGGGAAAGCCCCCACACGCACCCCCCAAGGATGGGCTCCCACAAAAACCCACAACTCCACCCCACATAACCTCCAATCTCAGACCCCACCACTCCACCACACCCCACACCGCGGCACCACAAAGCCCCACTCGCAGCCCCAAAATTCAACCACACCGCACCACCCCACACCTCGCCACAACCACCACCCACACAGCCCCAAACCAGAGAAGACAACAAACCGAAGCCTTCTGCCAACCCAGCGGCACCCACACAGCGGATAAGCCACGCACACCAGCCAGGAGAATCGTTGACGCCGACCCTAAACCAACGACACCAAAAGAATTCTGGCAGAGACCACGGGCCACCAAGGAGGACGAGAAAACACTCACAGGCAACAAGAAAAAACCCCAAAACAACAAGAACACACCCTCCCCACAGCGAACAGACGAGAAAAGTAGAAAAACGAGCTAGGGCACGGGCGCCCTAGCTCGGCTCGCACAGGACAGTCGCACCATCGTTCTCATGTTCGGTCCGGCAATTTTCGTCATATCTCATTCCTCTATGATTCGTTTTTCATTGGTATTTGAGCCATTATGTTGAATATCAAATTTTTGATCAAGTCTTCTTCCGGAGAACGAAGCCAAGGGTTTCAGTTGTCTACAGGCATTGGAGAACGAGCCATCTTCAGTGTTGCAGTTCAGAGGCTGTGAAATACTAGTTGATCTATTGCTTTCAGAGAGATATCTTCATTCAGAAGTTATCACAGAACATTCACAGAGTATTTATCTTCAGGGTTTTCAGTCTATAATTCATCCAGCAGAGATTCTTCAGTTGATGCGCCTATTTTCCTGAGATCTGGAGATTTCAATAAGCGCCGTACTTTTATTATTTGCTCGTTGCTGTTTCAAGCCGTACATTTATTGCTGCAAGCCGTACCATCTCAAAAAGGCCGTACTTTTCTGTTTAGGGCAAATCGCCTTCTATATTTGTAGTTTGACTTCACAACTGGGGAAGCTTATGCATCTGGCATCATTCTGGATCATTTGTCGGAGGGAGAAAGGGTTATTTATTACAGCCGTACCATTTCATGAAGATTATCGTGCTGCTGCAATATCAGGTTTTCATTAATAAAAGCATTGTTTTTTCATTCATATGTTATCAGATCTCTTTGTAATCGCTCGAGTAGATTAATAAATTAACTGGCATCATTAGATCTCGTATTTTCCGTCAATATTGGCATTGTAGTATTTTATTTGAATTTATTAGTAAATTCTTGCAAAATCGCAACTTTCTTTTATTCATGCAAAAACACCAAAAAAACTAAAAACGTCAAAACAAGCAAAAAAAACTAGCAGTTTCAGAAGTTAGCGGAAACAGGGGTTTCTACAGTGGTATCAGAGCTAAATCCTGCCATCCTGAGGGTTTAGCACTTTTATGTAGCCACAAGAGGTTGGGCCTCACAGGTATTATACTCGCAGGAGAGCCTTGATTGACAGGCAACAGGGTTTGAACAGGCAGCCGGGAAACATGGCTGACAGAACAGATATTCCTAGAACAGATATTTCTCAAAACCTTAGGGATCAGGACGATGCAGAGGTTCTACACGCTCTCAGAGATTTACGAGCAAGTCAACGACAGTCTAACGATGTGCTACAGCAGTTGACAGTGGCACTCCAGAGGTTAGGTACGCCGAGGAGACCGTCACCACATCGTGACGAGCACAGGAGTGATGCAGGATCACGGAGAGCACCTAGGACTGCTTCACGTACGGCAGACAGGCCCACTAGGCCTACTTTTGTGAGACAGGAGACCGATGAGGCTATGGCAGGTGAGGAGCATGAGGAGTTGTTCGCAGATACACGTATGGCAGTGAACGAGGAGTGGGAGTTAGTACCACCAGATGTTAGAGAGAGGATTACCTTTGACAGATTCATTACATAGAGGAGAGAACATCACAGAGGTCGATAGGACTGGAGACCTAGATACTAGAATAATGATCTGAAGCATGCTACCAACAGACTCACTCTAGCGATGTTCGACGGTAGTGGCAAGGTTACAGCTCAGGCCTGGATTAGTAAGCTAAACACTTTCCTCACATTGCGTCCGATGGCTGAGAGGGATGCTATCAGGTATGCGACATTGCATCTTGAGGGGGTAGCTTACGACTGGTGGCACCACGGGATGGTGACACTCTAGCATGATCGGATCACCTCATATCAGGAGTTTGTTGACAGGTTGGTGGAATGATTTGACAGGAAGGATCCAGAATCCTATTTAAGAGATTTGGCTCAATTGCGACAGAGTGGCAGTTTGGAGTATTACATTGGTGACTTCTAGAGATTGTTGGTTATGGTTCCTAATATTTCACAGAGGCGACTTGTAGTGCTTTTCATGGAGGGACTGACGGAACCATTGAGAGGTTGGATCAAAGCCTTTGATCCTCCTTCGTTATAGGAAGCCATGAAGAAGGCGCGTAGCATGGAGTTGGCAGCACCATCCAGCAGATTTAACTCCAGAAACACTTCTTCATTGAGGGACAATAAGGGCTTCAATAAAAACAGAGAGAAATCAGATTTTAATAGAGAAAAACCAGATTTTAAGAATGATTCAAAGGGCAAATCAGCATCAACACCTTTGGATCGAGAGGCTCTTAATGATCTATTTAGGAAGAAGTTTTGCTTCTACTGCAAAGGTCCCTATGATGCCAACCATGATTGTCCTTTGCGGCCTAAGGGCAAGGCCAATCGAGTGATGTGGGCTTATTACGAGGAGTCGAATCGAGAGTTCGAGCAGTGGGATAGTTCTAAGGAGTCAGAGTCGGAGGCTTGAACCTAAGGTAGAGGCAGAGTCAGAGCTTGATTCAGGAGTCAGAGCTAAACACTTTCCTCACATTGCGTCCGATGGCTGAGAGGGATGCTATCAGGTATGCGACATTGCATCTTGAGGGGGTAGCTTACGACTGGTGGCACCACGGGATGGTGACACTCTAGCATGATCGGATCACCTCATATCAGGAGTTTGTTGACAGGTTGGTGGAATGATTTGACAGGAAGGATCCAGAATCCTATTTAAGAGATTTGGCTCAATTGCGACAGAGTGGCAGTTTGGAGTATTACATTGGTGACTTCTAGAGATTGTTGGTTATGGTTCCTAATATTTCACAGAGGCGACTTGTAGTGCTTTTCATGGAGGGACTGACGGAACCATTGAGAGGTTGGATCAAAGCCTTTGATCCTCCTTCGTTATAGGAAGCCATGAAGAAGGCGCGTAGCATGGAGTTGGCAGCACCATCCAGCAGATTTAACTCCAGAAACACTTCTTCATTGAGGGACAATAAGGGCTTCAATAAAAACAGAGAGAAATCAGATTTTAATAGAGAAAAACCAGATTTTAAGAATGATTCAAAGGGCAAATCAGCATCAACACCTTTGGATCGAGAGGCTCTTAATGATCTATTTAGGAAGAAGTTTTGCTTCTACTGCAAAGGTCCCTATGATGCCAACCATGATTGTCCTTTGCGGCCTAAGGGCAAGGCCAATCGAGTGATGTGGGCTTATTACGAGGAGTCGGAATCTGAGAGTTCCGAACAGTAGGATAGTTCTAAGGAGTCAGAGTCAGAGGCTTCAGAACCTAAGGTAGAGGCAGAGTCAGAGCTTCAGATTCAGGAGGCACGACTATCTAGCATTCAGCAGGAAGGTTCATTCAGACTCCGTGGAGTTTTGGCAGGACAAAGGGTCATTACCCTTCTTGATACAAGAGCCACCCACAATTTTATCGATGCTAGATTTGTGGATAAGCGTGGACTCATTACTGAGGAGTTCGAAGGCATTAGAGTTAAGGTGGCTAACGGTTACACTCTCAGGTGTGATCGAATGATTAAGGATCTCCCCTTGCGCTTGAACAACTATGAGTTCAAGGCTGATTATTACGTAGTGAACATGGGGGATATCGATTTAGTCTTGGGCATGAAGTGGCTTCATTCCCTTGAGGAAGTCACTCTTCGTCTCAAAGACATGGAGATTCGTTTTGATGTCGATGGGAAGACACATATCCTGAAGGCCATTCGGGATAGCAATGTAAAGACTATTTCCTTTCGTTGGATGGAGAGGTTCATGCGACATGACATGGTAGAGTGGGCTGCCGAGTGCACATTGGCACCTATACAGGAGGGACAGCATAAGACAGAGTATCATCCTGACATTCAGCAATTGAGAGTCAAGCATGAGAAGGTATTTAGTGATATTCCGCCAGGGAGACCTCCAGACAAGGGCATTGAGCACATTATAGAGCTTGAGGAGGGCGCTAAGCCCGTCATGATTACTCCTTATAGACATCCTAAGAGGTTGAAGGATGGGATAGAGAAGACGATCAAGGAGTTGCTTGCTATGGGTCACATTCGACCTAGTAAATCACCATTCGCTTCTTCAGTTGTTCTGGTGAAGAAGAAGGATGGCACCCTTCGCATGTGCATAGATTACAGAGTCCTGAATAAGAGGACTATCAAAAACAAGTCATGATTACTCCTTATAGACATCCTAAGAGGTTGAAGGATGGGATAGAGAAGACGATCAAGGAGTTGCTTGCTATGGGTCACATTCGACCTAGTAAATCACCATTCGCTTCTTCAGTTGTTCTGGTGAAGAAGGATGGCACCCTTCGCATGTGCATAGATTACAGAGTCCTGAATAAGAGGACTATCAAAAACAAGTACCCAATACCTCGTATAGATGAGCTTATTGATGAGCTCCATGGTGCATGCTACTTCACGAAGATAGACTTAAGGTCAGGATATCACCAGATCAGGGTTTGTGAGCAAGACATTGAGAAGACTGCATTCCGTTGTCATTGTGGACACTTCGAGTTTGTGGTGATGCCATTTGGGGTCACCAACTCACCAGCGACATTTCAGTCCACTATGAACAGGGTCTTCCGTTCACTGCTAAGGAGATATGTACTTGTCTTCTTCGATGACATTCTTATTTATAGCAGGACTTGGCAGGAGCATTTGGCTCATCTAGAGACCGTGCTCAGTATTTTGGAGAGGGAGTCCTTGTATGCCAAGGAGTCCAAATGTGATTTGGGGATGACTGAGTTGCTCTACTTAGGTCATATCATCAGTGCAGAGAGAGTGCGGATGGATCCTGAGAAGATCCGCGCTATTATAGACTGGCCTACTCCGGCGAACCTCACACAGCTGCGAGGATTTCTTGGTTTGTGTGGGTTTTATTGCAGATTCGTGAATGGTTATTCACGTCATGCAGCACCTATGACGGATTTGTTAAAAAAGGGTGCATTCTGTTGGACTCTTGAGGTATAGGAATGTTTTGTGAGGTTCAAGGCGCTGATCACTACGTGTCCAGTGTTGGCACTACCTGATTTTATGAAGCCTTTTGAGCTTCAGTGCGATGCTTCTGGTGAGGGCATTGGAGCGATGCTTATGCAGGACAAGCACCCTATTCTTTACAAGAGCTGAAAACTCAAAGGACCAGAGAGGCTCTACAGTATTTATGATAAGGAGATGCTGGCCATAATGCATGCCTTGGCCAAATTTAGGCAGTATCTCATGGGCAGTAAGTTTTGCATTAAAACTGACCACAACAGTTTGAGGCATTTCCTGGGGCAGCGAGATCTCAATGATCGTCAGCAGAAGTGGGTGAGTAAATTGCAGGCATATGACTTTGATATCTCTTACATCAAAGGCACCTAGAATGTAGTGGCTGACGCTCTCTCACACAGGCCTTATCTGAGCTCTATGGTTCACATTACAGAGGATTGGAGGCATTTGATTGTGGCAGAGTATGCCAAGGATACTTGGGCATCCAGTATTGTTGAGGGATCGATGGTTGACACCAGATACACACTTGTGAATGACTTGATCATTTACAAGAACAGGATTTATTTGATCCCAGGATCAGAGATGAAGAACATTATCATGCGATCCTTTCATGATGTACCTACAGTGGACATCCCGGGTACTCCAAAACGTATAGACAGATTCGGGAGAGATTCACATGGAAAGGACTTAAGGCAGATGTTCTTCAGTATGCGCGTGAGTGCCCTGTTTGTCAGCAAAAAGCAGGAGAACACGTATCCGGCAGGATTATTGCAGCCACTTCCGATTCTTGACAGGAAATGGGAATGCCTGTCGATGGATTTCATTACGGGCTTGCCTAAAGACCAAGGACAGGATTGCATATATGTAGTTGTGGATCGGTTAACGAAGTATGCCCACTTTTCCGATTACCACCACTTACACAGCTACACAGGTAGCAGAGGTCTTCTTCCGTGAGGTATTCAGACTACATGGGTTGCCTCGAGAGCATAGTGAGCGACAGTGATAGTCGGTTCTTGAGTCACTTCTGGCAGGAGGTGTTCAGACTTTGTGGGACCAAGCTTACACCGAGCACCAGTTACCACCCGCAGGCCGATGGGTAGACAGAGATAGTGAATAAATGGGTGGAAGGTTACCTCAGGAACTACATTGCAGGGCAGCAAAAGGCTTGGGTCAAGTGGATTTATTTATGCGTATTGCTACAACACGACATTCCACATGACCATTCAGATGTCCCCTTTCATGGCGTTGTACGGTTATGAGGCGCCGAGCTTTCTGGATTTGCTACTGAGTGATAGTAGAGTGCCGAGTGCTGGAGATTTGTTGCAGGAGAGTCAGGACACTATGAGGGCTCTCAAGGAGAATATTGCTAAGGCACAGAATTAGCAGAAGCAATGCAGATCAGAAGAGGACAGAGAGGTCTTTTGAGGTGGGTGACATAGGTTTATCTTATGCTGCAGCTCTACCGTCAGTCTACTCTTAGGAAGAGTGGTTCAGAGAAGCTTAAGCCACAATATTATGGTCCTTTTAGGATCGTGTTGGAGAGGTGGCTTATGAGCTAGAGCTTCCGACGGAGAGCAAGGTCCACAATGTTTTTCATGTGTCACGTCTCAAAAAGGCGTTGGGACACCGTGTGGTACCTTCAGCAGTTTTACCTCCCTTAGATGATGAGGGAAAGTTGATTCTAGTACCTGAGTCTATCCTGGAGTACAGAGAGACAGTTGTGTAGGAGGACTATCAGGGAATATTTGGTGAAATGGAGAGATTTGCCAGTGGAGGATGCTACTTGGGAGAGCGAGGATATTCTGCAGCATTCGGAGTTGAGATTGCTTGAGGACAAGCAATTTCAGGAGGGGCAGATTGTCATGTCCCCTTCCAGTTGACATCTCTAAGAGCTTATGATTAGCCTATTATGCGACCCTCGTAGGTTGATAGGATGGATAGAGGGTCTTGATGGAGCTTGGCTTGGCTTCGGTTGTCAGAGTTTTACTAGTTGGCTTTCGTTTGGGATCATTCGGACACCATTTGCCTGAATTGTTATTTTTAGCAGTATTGGGCATTCAGCGGAGCACCCCTGCTATTTTTAGCAGTATGGTTTGGTCATGTGCAGAATCACTCACTTATTCACCAGCTTCAAACGGTTCGTGAATCGGACATATTTTGAGGGAGATATTAATATTTAAATTGATTAATTAAATATTAATTGTTTGGAGCTTATATTATAAAGTTATAATATTTTAATATTATAACTTAAGTGATTTATCTCAAGGGGGTCGACCATCATTGAAGGGGCCATTTTTAATTATATTTTATAATTAAAAGTGCTTCGAAAACTATTGAAAAATTAAAAGAGAAGTTCAAATTTATTTAAATGATGCCTTTGTGAGAAAAGTCGAACTTTTGATGATATAAGGGTTTTTCATTGGGATTTGAGCCATTATATTGAATATCGAATTTTTGATCAAGTCTTCTTCCGGAGAACGAAGCCAAGGGTTTTAGTTGTCTACAGGCATTGGAGAACGAGCCATCTTCAGTGTTGTAGTTTAGAGGCTGTGAAATACCAGCTGATCTATTGCTTTCAGAGAGATATCTTCATTCAGAAGTTATCACAGAACAATCACAGAGTATTTATCTTCAGGGTTTTCAGTCTGTAATTCATCCAGTAGAGATTCTTCAGTTGATGTGCCTATTTTCCTGAGATTTGGAGATTTCAATAAGGGCCATACTTTTATTATTTGCTCGCTGCTGTTTCAAGCCGTACATTTATTGCTGCAGGCCGTACCATCTCAAAAAGGCTGTACTTTTCTGTTTAGGGCAAATCGCCTTCTATATTTGCAGTCTGACTTCACAACTGGGGGCGCTTATGCATCTGGCATCATTCTGGATCATTTGTCGGAGGGAGAAAGGGTTATTTATTACAGCCATACCATTTCATGAAGATTATCATGCTGCTGCAATATCAGGATTTCATCAATAAAAGCATTGTTTTTTCATTCATATGTTATCAGATCTCTTTGTAATCGCTCCAGTAGATTAATAAATTAACTGGCATCATTAGATCTCGTATTTTCCGTCAATATTGGCATTGTAGTATTTTATTTGAATTTATTAGTACATTCTTGCAAAATCGCAACTTTCTTTTATTCATGCAAAAACACCAAAAAAACTAAAAACGTCAAAACAAGCAAAAAAAACTAGCAGTTTCAGAAGTTAGCGGAAATAGGGGTTTCTACATCCATGAGAGCTGATTTCATCCGGGGATCACATTTGTGCTGATTTGTTAAAGCTTCATCAAAGATTGGACTGATCGAGTATTTGAAAACAAATTTAATTGATATTATCAAATGCTGTTCGTGAAGGACTTCCAACATTTGGAATGTCTGATTATTTGTTGCACTCTGTTTAAATCTGCTGTCAGTTTTATTCCAGCCACCACATTGCTCCATCTTGCCACTCTACAAGTCAATTCAGGCGTATTGCAGTTGTTTTTCAAGGGTTTCAGACATTTTTGAGTCATTTTTTTTTGTTCTAGCTGCGATCGTACCATTGAAGGTCTGCTGTTCCAATTGCATCCTAGCTGCCATCCATCACCACCAGTGCCACATCAATTTTTCAATGATTTTGTGGTTGTGCATCTTTGTTTCGAGCCTTTTCTGTTTTGTAGAACATTATTTCAGCACTGCTGCATCAATCTAGTCTGATAGTTGTGAGTGAATATCTTTATGAATTTGTCTGGAAATAAATAACTAAAGTGGCAACAAGTTTGCATATTTGTTTTATGTGATTTTTGAGGGTTTATTGCTGCTGTTAATTGTTGTATTTGCTTATTTTATTGGCTGCAATAATTGATCATCAGCAATAGCTATTAAATTGTCTGTTCATGATTAATTGTGAGATGCATACGAGGATTTCATATTATATCAGTTCTTAGTACATCAAATTTGCTATCATTTTATCATATTAATTTCCGTCACATAATGGTTTGCATGTTTATATCAGCCATCAATATTTAGATCTGAAATATTTTTGGCATGTGAAGGTTTTCAAATTCATATCAGCATTGTGGATTATTGGATCAGCTGTTTGATTTATGGTATTTTGATAAATAAGGGTTTTCTAAATTTATTGTGGCTAATTGCATGGTTGATCATAATCTTATTTATTGGAGTTTGGCATCTACATATGTATTTTATATCTATTTCAACTTGCACTCATCACGAAAACTGCATATTTTTTAAGGTTTCCAATTGGGGGCATTACATATCTCTAAGTTTAATCCTTGGAAGTTTTTGAGTGAGGCTCTAGGATGTCCACACTTGGTGGGAACCATTCTAATTGCAAAGTGTGATGTGTTAGTTTAAATTTCAAAAGGAAGGTTGATGCCGGTAATGGGGAGAATTGGTGAAAAATACAAACATTCCTTGAGTTATTTGAATGCACATTGTGCAAGTGTTTGGTGGAATGTAAAACCTAACACATCTGATTTGATTTTGTGGCCAAGAAATATTGGATGAATGACTGAATCATAGGATGAATTTGCAATACAAGTTTGCAAGTCCAAGAAAACTTTTGAGTTCTTTGCTCTAATCTTCTTCTAGTCTATATGTATAACATGGTTTTTACATATTCTAGATATTGGATTTGTGTGGCATCCAAGATATGTTTGCACAAGTTTGCTTGTAATTTGTGTGGCCCAATATCTATGACATGCTTGATGTGTCCTTCCCACATCTTGCTATAGGAGATGAGAATGTAATCTAAATTTATTATGACAATGGAGCTAGTGAAGTACCATCTCATGGGCCGTACCATCTTCTGTAGCTGATTTTGGAATTCAAACTCTCCAATTATTAGCTGATTTGGGTATTGTTTCTACTTGGAGCTGATTGCCATGTCATTGGAAACTTGTGAGTTCAATTTGGAGTGTGTTCTTGGAGTTTTGATAGTGAAATAAGTTTCTTGGTGATAGTTACTTGCTGGTTATTCAATGGCTGAAGGAGTTTTCCATATGCAGCTCTTGTATGATTTAATTTCACTCATGGGTATTGGCTCAAACTATTCCTTGGGTCTAGGCGCCCCATCTTGCATATTTTCATAATTTATTTCAAAGTGCTGATTTTTCTAGGAATGTCGCCCTCTCCTAGGGCCGTACCATTCTCATTAAATGGTCATTGGGATATGTGCCTTCATTCTTTATGAGTTTTGGCTTGGTTTATCATTTGCTGGTTGGACGCCTCACTTTTGAAGTTCATTGCTTTCAGTCTTGGGCGTTTTGGAGCAGGTTTGAAGAAGTTATGTTCTATTTGGTTTTTGCATAATACCTGGTTTGAGTAATTTCAGTTTGCTGGTTTCATATCAGATTATTATTAGTTCAGATTTTGGCTTGGATTTCAATAATTGTAAAGATTGGATGTGTGAGAGATCCTCTTCCTTCAATGTGCATTGTTTATACAGTATTTAACACTTGTAATTTGCAGATTATTTACATTGTAAGACTGTAAACAGTAGTACTGTTCCACTCCATTCTATTTCTGCATATATTTAGTGTTTTCAAATTTACACATTGTAAACCTTGGATGGTTTACTGCCAGTGTGGAGAATAAACAAATTGTATCTCTCTTTCTCACCCACTGTAAAGTGGTGAATTCCCACTTACGAGTGGATGCCTGCCGCAGCAGATGAATTAGTTTGTTTGTAATTTCTTTCCCTCCACTGAATTAGTGGAAATGCGGAATCCTTTCATGGTTGGTTCACCGCCTAGCTCCATTCAATTGTAATTTCATTTCAGTTATTGCTTAGTTTCTCCACCATATGACGACACCTCTCCTTCATTGGGATTGAGTGTGCATTCTTGGCGTTGAGATCTTTTAAAATTGGATTCTCAATTTGGAGCTAATGGTAACATTTGGCGTAGTGTTGATTGTGATGTGAAAATTCCAAGAAGAAAATTAAGGGGCATATTTCACACTAATCCATGTGTGAGTGTTTATAGGCACACCAAAATAGGAAATTGCTGAGTGGTATTATAATACAATGGGAAGAAAACCATGGGCTTACAAGCACCTATAAGGGATTTTTTTTGTTTTTCCTTAGGGACTCCTATCCCTAAACCCTCATGGTGGGGTGTTGGTCCAAAATACCCCCTTATTGAAGGTGATGCCTTGAGCCCCCCAATTGTGGCAAGGTGTATTGTCTATAAGGGGTATAAGACATGCAAAGTATACAACATATCCAACAATATTTGAATTTGTGGTGGTATAGTATTTGTGACATGTTTGATGTGTTCTTCCCACATCTTGCTATAGAAGATGAGAATGTCATCTAAATTAATTTTGACAATGGAGATGGTGAAGGGCCTAAATATATCATTCGTTAGGCACATGAGTGTCAATGCATTGGTTGGAATGAAAGGTATTGTAAATCATCCATAAAGTCCTTTGGTTTAAAAAGTAGTCTCCTAGATATCTTCATTGGTTGGAGAATGGTGGTAACATGATTTTAGGCTGACCTTTGTAAAGACACTTAGAATTTAACCCAATAGGCATCTATTTGTAAGAATTTGTATTGTGTTTATTGTGATTTTGTTCAACGTACAATAGCCTATGCACAACCCCATTTGATCTGCCTTTCTTTAGTGGGATCACAATTATGTTAACACAAGGCAAAGAGCTTTCATCAAACTTAGTAAGGAGTTATTGGGTTTTGTAATGAGTCTCATTATTCTCCTAAATGGAATGGTCATAGAGTAGGGTATTTGGAAATGCAGAATTTGGATGAAGTAAATTTGATGTTTGATTGTGTAGTATGGCAGAATGCATTTGGGTTCATGGAACAGATTTTTTGTCTAATTGATGTTAAGTATCAAGTTGTTATTTGTAGATTGGGTGAGTTGTTGCATGTATTGTGCGACGAGAAAAAGCTTCTTAGCATCAATAGGGCACTTTGAGCAGACCATTAGTGACATGAAATTTTATGCATGAGACCCCAATCGTTTGCACTCTTTTGTTGATATCAATATGACCTTTGTATTTGACGAACTTTGGCATGTGATAGATTTAGTGTTTGATTTTGATGGACCAATGTTGTGGCTTGGCTTAGCTTTGCAAGTTGTATCAAGGTCATAGACAAATGGCTTACAAAGCAAAACAGTGCATAAGCGTGGCACTATACTACATGCAAGTATCACACAAAGGCTTAATGTCATTCTCAAAAATATACTATGGCTTGATTGAAATCTCCTTTCCTGCGGCAGACATCCAAGGGATTAAGGTTTGATGTGCTTTAGTGGTGAGGCCTAGTTGCACAACATTTTGTGCAGTGATATTTTTATGATTCATAGAAGCAAACATCTTTAAAATATTGCAATATATTCTGATATATCTTTTGTAGGCAGGGTTCAGACATTTTCTTGAAAACATTGTGAATTTTTAAAAATATTGTTGATTGTGTCTTTAACTGAAATTTTCAACAATATGATGCCATATATCACCTGTAATATTGCAATAAATTAGTTTATTTATTTTTGATTAAATAAGTGTTGGACCTGTTATCTTGTTTATCATTCTTATCTAGAAATTTCATAAAAGGGTTATACACCTTGAACAGTGTAAGTAGCTCTTAAGATTTTCAGCTGCCATTATTGAATAGCAGCTAGGCTTATCACAAGCATCAAAGGCAATTATTGCTGTCATTATTTAAAAAATTAACGTAGTTATCTATAGTTGTGAAGATGGTAAAACTGAGTTTAAAAACTTTGTGAATAGGGAGTGACTTGTTATTATGATTATTGATTATCACTGTTGCCTTTGATAACAGCAAACACTGCTGTCATTATTTATGATTTGTGAGCATGGCTGTTAACAGACAAAACTGTCAAATGATTATGCTGTCCTTTGCCTTGTCATTTTTATTGCATCACACATGTTAGAGCTGTTGTTGACTTGCTGTCATTCCTACTTACCAATGGATATTGTTGTAATTACTTCATTTGTAAAAATAGTTGTATTATTGAGGTGATTGTTTAGAAATTTTGATTGTTACATATCAGCTGTAAATAATGTTGTATCAGTTCAGATTGTTGTTATCATTATTGTCTTGTGACATAAGTATCCTTCTGTGATTAGTAATCTTCTTACGATCACTGATCAGTAGTTTCTATCATTATTGTTATCTGTATCACTCTTAATCATTTTGATCTGCAATGTTTCCTATAATAATGGCAGCAATAACAATGCCCATATTACTTGGTCAAAGTACTAGTAATATGGGAATCATATTACTTGGTCAAAGCACTAGTAATATGGGCATTGTTATTGCTGCCATTATTATAGGAAACATTGCAGATCAAAATGATTAATATGCAACATTGTTGTTAAGACATTACATTGCTGTCCTGAAAGGCGAGGCATGGTTGTTGCCACTGCTGTAAACTTAAGAGGAATGTGAAGAGGTTATGGAAACAGTAGTTGTCAATTGTAGATATCATTTTGAGTATGGATGATTTTCTTGTACTTAATAGTTAAGGTGAATGGTAGGGTTAATAGGCCTTATTTACCTTTGTTGTGTTTAAAGGGTTCATTAAGACTTATTTACCATAATATGTGTTTAAAGGTTTCATTAAGCCTTATTAGTTATTTATCATAATATGTGTTTGTTGGCGTTTAAATTCGGCCTCTGGAATGCGTATTTGAAACGGACAACTATGCACAGATAAATTGCTCTTCAAATTAGGAGGGGAAGCTCCCTCTTGCTGATGGTGTTTGAAAGAAAGTAAAGTAAACTAAGTTGCCTATCTTTTTGATCAGCTTAGAGCACAAGGTTTATTAAACACAAACGCCACAGCTGAGATTTTTTGTTTTAAAACTTCAACTACAACTAACTTAAACTAAAGACGTTTCTGGCTTCTCAATTAAAAGCAGAGCAAGAGAAACTAGAAATTAACAAGGTAGATTTTCTAACAGAAATGCTTCAATAATCTCTCTCTCAACGAACACCTACACACTTCACTGTAAGTAGAAATAAAGATCATAAAAGTAGAACATAGATAACGGAAATCTGAGATTTTGGACTAAGGCAAAGGAGGCCCATGATTTTATTACTCATCTCTGGAACAAA
The DNA here is from genome assembly GCA_007258455.2 of Sequoia sempervirens. NCBI lineage: Eukaryota > Viridiplantae > Streptophyta > Pinopsida > Cupressales > Cupressaceae > Sequoia > Sequoia sempervirens. The sequence goes on from VDFB02322976.1 coordinate 235,664, forward strand.
ACTCCCTTCTAACATGCCTGGAACAAGAAATTGCAACTAAAGAGGCTTGCAATCTTGCTCTTACACAATAGAAAACAGCAATCACACTAACTCCTTGTTGGCTAAAGAGGCTCAACAATTTGCTTATCACTAACACAATTGAACAATACTTGAGTAACAAATAGAAGGCACAATAGGCTCAGCGTTTTGTTCTCACTAGCACGGTTAAAAGAAACTAATGAGCAAAGGCTCTTATTTATAGAGAAGTAGAGGAGTAGGGAACCCTAAAATCTCCTTGCTTTCACAATCTAGGGCTTGCTCAACAAACAAGCTTTATTACTAAATCTAGAAAGAAGATAACATCTAAAACCCTAGAAAGCAGAAAAAGCGGGAAACGCCAACTATTACATTTTATCCTCTTTCTATCCTCAAAAAATCGATAAGGTTTATTCCAAGAATAGAAAGAAAGCGGGAAAAAAAGCTTCTGGAAGAAAGCTGTTTTAAAGCTCGATCAAATCCACTAGGAAGTTAGAGATTGTGTCCTGGTTTGGTGCATCTATGCCATCAACAACAAAGCACCGCTTTTCTAGAATATCTTTAGCATCTGCAATAGATCTCAGGGAATCTTCGACCTCATTGGTCGCTTTCTCGAACTTTGCTGACATCATTGAAATATGACCTATCCTTCCACCAACTGGACTGCAATTGTGAACAATACTCTGAAACTGATCTTGCACTTCCTCAAGCCTGACGTAGGAACCATCTTCAAGATTGTACTGAGAACTATGACGCATTCGCTGATGAAAAGAAGAGCTTCAACTAACCTTTGTCTGGAGGCGATGAATTCTACAGATATCCTCTAATAGGTTTTAACTTTGAAAACATGACGCTCTCTCCAGGCGAGGATTTGTCTCTTGTGTTCTCTTGAAACTGCTGAACCGTAAGTTGTGTCTAAATAAGCAATGATGATCTCATGTCTTGGTTTTACTTCAGCCAGTGTCTGTTCGAACCCTTGGATGCCTTGACGTAGCTCATGAGCGTTTTCTCTTAACTGGAACATCCATGCCAAAATCTCCTTTCCTCTGACAATAAAGCTCTCGATCCACTCCTGAGTCTCTTTCCCACATATGACCAGCTGTCTTAACTGATGGTGATTAGCTGGTGTCTCCAAGCCCTGGGGCAGCAATTGGGTTGCTTGTGAAGAACGACGGACAAGGTTAGAAATAAAAAGCCTGAGCTGTTGATTTTCAACCTTGAGGGCTGCCTTGTCTTCTCCATCTCTGAGCACTCTTTTCTGAAGGTTTTCGGATACAACTCTGAAGAGACTCAAGTCCGCATGCCTGGTATTTCTACCGAAATTAGCCTTGACCATGACGAAATCATCCATATTCACCTCATCTCTGTTCTTGTCTTTTGGTGGCAATGCAGTCTCCATGATTATCTTGTTATCAGGATTCCTATCAAAGTGAACCTGTTTCTTTGCCTTCTTCTTAGGAGATTCCTGATAAATGTTATCGAGATCGTCAACACTCACTTGATATGAAGGCCTTCTCCTAACCCTTCCTAAGGAGTTCTCAAGCCAAGACACGGTAGTATCTTTACTAACTTCCTCAGGAGGTGCAATTGTAACTTCCTCATCATCTTCAATATCAAGGTCAATGTGAATCGGTGAGGAACTTGTCAAAGGTACAGAAACATGTGTTGAAGGTGGTTCTTCTGCTTCATTCTGAGGTACGGGCTCGTCAGGAGGAACTTCTGATTCAGCTGTAGGCTGCTCCTGTATGACTATGCCTGAGAAATCCAACCTTCTTTTTACATTTTTATTTGATCTACTACCTTTGACGCCTTCTTGAGACTGACTTTTACCTTTCCCTTTGGACTGTGCTCTGGAAGAAGAGGGAATTGTCCTTGGCGGCTCTGCTTTTGGAATGGAGTTTTTCCTCTTAAGAATTAGGAAAACTTTGCTGTGTTCAAGGACTTGTCTTGTCCCGTCTTCAACTGAGAGTGACTCTTTATTTGCCCAGTTAACTTGTGGTAAGGGCTGATCTTCAATTCGTTTCTGAGTGTACATCGGGAGAAGCACATCTTCATCATCATCTGATAGCCCTTTTATATCTTCATTTAAGCAATCCTTCATCGGATGGAGAGTGAGCCTCTATAACTACGTCTCCACACCTCGAACTCATCTGTACAATTAGCCCAAAAATCTTCAAGTGCGGCTATATGATCATAGTTCTCCAATCGGCCAGCGTGACACCATGAGGATCAAATGATTGTCTCTTGCTGTAAGATTTGAGGCCGAATTTATCTAACTCTTCTCCCATTGTCTTGGCATCTGCAGCAGTCCCGCATGTATAAATTTCCAACCCTAATGGAAATTGGAGGGAGGGTTTCCTTCTGTTCCTCAAGATTGTGTGGACACCGTGGGCCTGCCTCAAGAACTCCATGAAGATGACCTCATCTGAGGGGTACCTTGGCAACATGAGCGGGGCACTTGAATAGCCATAGACCTTGAGATAGGTGAAAGTGGGAAACTGTATAAACCAATTAGCCCATTCCGCCATCGCTGCCTTGGCAACTGAAGATATACGGACATACAACTCATTGTCCAGGTCCCGCATTGTGTACATCAAAAAAGCCTCGTTCACCCTTTTGTAGTGGTGCAACAACTTCGTGAACTCCAATTGGGGATAGTAGTTATATATGTGTTGTACGCTCAATGATCCCTCGACGTTTAACCCTCTGAATTGACCTTGATAGGCCACTAGGTAGACTAGGTATGACACCATGTGGAATACATGAAACTTGAAGTATTCTGTTATTTGCTGATGTAGGCAGTCACTAATCAAAGTAGGCCAATCATAGAACTCGGTTTTCTTCATGATGTGGGGTATGGCGTAAAACATCCAAGGTTGAAACTTGGTGGCATCTTCTGAGCCAGTGACCCTATTGAGCAAAGTGATGATGATGGCAATCTCGTCCTTAAACTCTCCTCGCCCAACGTTCTTTGGCAAGGTTTTATGTTTTTCTTTCATCCACCTCTGTGCAATCTTCTTACTATATTTATTTTTATGCATATTCCATATCCTTTCACATTCACCCTTTGAGAGAGTAACGCTTTTAGGCCACGGGGGAATGGAAAAACACTTCTTGATCATATCAGGCTTTAGACTACAAATCAATCTGCTATTTGCTGACTGGATCTCCCTAGTAGCCGGGTTGTAATGCTTAATGCAAGCGATTACGAACTCAAGGCTCTGAACTGATATAGGAATTGATGCTGCTGCGAAGAGTCCAAAATGTCCTAGGTTCTTGATTGAGGTGTTGCCTGCTGTCTCCAAGGCGTGTAGATCAAACATCGGCTTGATATGATGCAAGTCTGTCTCAGCAGTTTTGATGTAATCGTGATAGAGAGCTGATTCAGTCTTGAAAACATTGGGAGTGTACTCCATTTCAGAAACTTGAAGAATGACTGTAAACTTGCCTTGGTTCTGACAAGTTTTGAGCGACTTCTATTTTTAGAATGCTGATTTTCTTGCTCGAACGACGAATTTTTGAGAAATTTTTCTGAGATACGGGTTTTGCTTAGAGATTCGTTGGAAGACAACCTAGATCGTCCGTTTTTGAAAATTTTGAATTTTGCCTAAAAAAGCAGCAAACCCTAATTTCTTCAATTTTTCCCGAAAAAAGCTGCACCTGGTTTTGTTCAGAACAAGATTAGAAATGGACCCAGTTGATTAGATTTGCAAAACCCCGGATGGCTGATCGAAAAGCAAACAACCCTAGGATTTGAAACTTCTTGAAAAAGCTTATAATATGGGTTTTCTTCGTAAGACCCGATTGGAAAGGACCTAGATGGTTGAAATTTGAATGCACTGAGGTTTTTACTGACATGCAAAATAAAAGCACTTGCTGCAACTTGATGAAGTTCTTGAAAAATTCTTCAGAAGATTGAGGCAAAAAGACCCAGATGATTAAAAAATGGAATGCCTTGGCGTTCTGCTTGAAAAATTTGATCTTTTGGATGAAAAAGCTTGAAAAAGCAAGGGTTTATGCTTGCTCATTTGAAAAATCTGATGCAAAACAAGCAACTATGGATTCTTGAATCACAAAAATTCTTTAAACTTACTGCTCCAACTTTCTCCTTTGAATGCTACCTGCAAAAATAATGAAAATAACATGAAAGAATGATGTTAAATAGACTTTAGGGTTTTGAATTAGGATTTGCTTTCTTTGCTTTTATTTCCAAAACCCTAAAATCTTCTTCATTGAACTTGGACGCCTATTTCTCCTTGCAATTTTGAAAATTTTGAAAAATTCTCTAAGGCATGAGAAGTTGGGCGCCCTTCTTCACCAGGGGTGTGATGTTACGATGTGGGCCCCTATTGGAAGGTGATGTAGGTCTGTCTGAGTGGTTTGCCCAGCCACGTTTCCGGGGTCTTCGGCGGGAGTACCTATCCTGGGGATGCGCCCTTAACGCTAAGAGGGGTGCCGTTCACTATCAGTCTGGGTTTTGGTGCATCGGTAACTAACTTGGTATCAAAGCTGGAGGTCTCGAGGTCGAGACTCGCAGAGCGTGGTGGGCTGTGATGTCCCGATGTGGGCCCCTATCGGAAGGTGAAGTAGGTCTGTTTGAGCGGTTTGCCCAGCTAGGTGTCCGGGGTCTTCGACAGGAGTACCTATCCTGGGGATGCCCCCTTAATGCTAAGAGGGGTGCCGTTCACTATCAGTCTGGGCTTTTGGTGCAACGGTAACTAACTTGGTATCAGAGCTGGAGGTCTCGAGGTTGAGACTCGCGGAGCGTGGTGGGCTGTGATGTCCCGATGTGGGCCCCTATCGGAAGGTGATGTAGGTTTGTTTGAGCGATTTGCCCAGCCACATGTCCGGGGTCTTCGGCGGGAGTACCTATCCTGGGGATGCCCACTTAACGCTAAGAGGGGTCTTGTTCACTATCAGTTCGGGCTTTTGGTGCAACGATAACTAACTTGGTATCAGAGCCGAGGTCCGAGGTCGACTCACAGAGCGCGGTACGATGTCCCCGATGTGGGCCCCTCATCTGGAAGGTGACGAGGGTCCGCTTTGAGCCGCTCTTGCCCGTGCCCACCGTCCCAGGTCTTCACGAGCACCTATCCCGGATGCAGCCCTTAACGCTTAAGAGGGGTGCCGCTCACTATCAACGCTTTTGGTGCAACGACTAACTTGGTACGAGTCGGAGGTCTCGAGGTCGACTCGCGAGCTGGTGGGCTATGATGTCCCGGATGTGGGCATCCTAGGATAGTACTCCCCTAAGACCTCGCATTAATGGTCGGGCAAACCGCCCGCATGTACTCTACGCCACCTTCCTCGATAGGGGCCCACACGACATCATGTTCACCACGGCCTCGGCGAAGTCTCTAATTCAGGACCTCGAGCTCATACTCAAGTTAGTTAACAATGCTGCACCAAAAGCCCGAACTGATAGTGAACGACACCCCTCTTAGCGTTAAGGGGGCATCCCCAAGATAGGTACTCCCGCTAAAGACCCCGGACACGTGGCTGGGAAAACCGCTCAGATAGACCTACGTCACCTTCCGATAGGGGCTCACATTGGGACATCATAGCCCACCACGCTTTGCGAGTCTTGACCTCGAGACCTCCAGCTCTGATACCAAGTTAGTTATCGTTGCACCAAAAGCCCGGACTGATAGTGAACGGCACCCCTCTTAGCGTTAAGGGGGCATCCCTAGGATAGGTACTCCCGCTAAAGACCCCGGACACATGGCTAGGCAAACCGCTCAGACAGACCTACTTCACCTTCCGATAGGGGCCCACATCGAGACATCACAAGGGGCGCCCACTTCACCTAGTGTTAGCCAAAATTTTGGCATTTTCAACTTTTCTTCATTTTGACCCTGAACTTCGCCTCCGATTTCCCATTTGTAGATTGATCCGATAGGCGACCTGATGGTTTCATCGCAGAGCCAGACTGATTTTGAGAAAGATGTTCTGGAGGCACCTTTGGCGAAAGACTTCATCTTGACCTTTGAATTCATGGGAGCCTTTTCCCTCTAGGGGTGCCCATTTTACCCAGAGTTAGCCATTTTCATGATCTTCAAATTTCTTCATTGACTCCTCTTCTACAGATGATCTCGTCGAATCTGGATCTTCGAGCGTCGGATTGACTGATGGTTATGCTCATCGAGGAGTTGACGAAGAATAAGGAGGGGTCTTCTGGAAGAGATTTTGCCAAACAATGAATTTTATGCCCTCAAAAGTTTGGGCACCCATCTTGGCTAGGGGCGACCATGTTCACCAAACTTAGATTATTTTCCACCTTTTTGTGTTTGCTTCTGAATCTTGGTTCTCAGCCTTCGTCAGACCCTCTGTTCAGTGCTTCATATCCGGTGACTGCGACCTCCGATCAACGTGCTGAATATCTCGTTGGAAAGCTGGATTGATTGTGAAGAGATCACGTTAGAGCTTCGTCTGCCAATTCCTCTATTTGATACCCTAAAAACTTGGGCGCCCTTCTTCACTAGGGGCGCCCAATCTTGCCAGACTTAAGCCATTTTTATCTTTGACTTCCTTCAGAGCTTGAAACCTTCGTTTTGTACCTTCGACTTCGATTTGAATTTGCTGGAGATTGGACAGTCGGATGATTTGATGAAGGCAGGCGTTGCGAAGTTGGCTGAATATTGAAGAGATTGAGCACATTGACCAACCCTAATTGCTGGATTTGCCCCTCCAAAAAGTTGGGGCGCCCTTCTTGACTAGGGGCACCCAAAATCTCAACACTTAGTCAATTTTTTATCTTTTTCAAATTCTCGTTTTGACATCAGTTTGGAATCTTCCTGTTCAGCTTCAAATTCTGGATGACTGGATCGCCTGATGACTGCGCCGTTGAATTTGTTACGGAGCTGACAGAGAATTGAGCCACTTTGACTGGAGACACAAACCCTAATTTTGACATTTGATGCCCTAAAAAGATGGGCACCTTTCTTCACCTGGGGGCGCCCAAAGTCACCAGTGTTAGAAAATTTTATCATTTTTTAACTTCCTCTTTGTTCTCCGTGCTGGTTCATCATCTTGCCTTCTGTTGAAAGCTCTGAATGCTAAATCTGACGCCTGGCATCTGACTGACCTCCATTGATGACCTCGGAGCTCTTGATATGCTTCTGAAAAAGCAGAATAGACCTAGTAGGGCAAAACAGATTATTTTGAGATTTTGACTGAACCAGCCTGATGTGGACATATTTTGAACCAATCAAAATCAGTTCGGGCCCTATCGGACCAAAATTCTATTTTTAGAAAGTTTTGCCAGTATCCATTTCTAAAGAAACCCAAAAAAACCCAGAAAACGTTACTATTTTTAGAAAATTTCTAAAAATAGCAATTTTCCTAAAATTTAGGGATGAAAAACTGAGATCTGGGTTTTGTAGGTTTCGCTGCTCTGAGCAGACCCAGATCGTTAGATTTTGACAATTTTACGTTTTAAACCCTCATGCAAGAGATGTACACCCAAATTTTGACCTTTTTGATTGATTTAACAAGACTTTTACTCATTTCTTCAAAATATCTAAGTGTAACAAAAATTTTAATTTTGGGGTACAACATTGGCTCTGTTTGGGGACCATGGCGGATACTTACGGTATAGGAGAACCATAGAATCTCTGGAGTTTGAGCTTAGACCAGTGCCTTATCCATTGGGTATCGGAGTCAGCATCATTTCCTAATCACCTATTTTGCACGACTTTCCTAAGTCACCTAAAACCGAACTTCCTAATATTCACCTAATAGTTGGACTTCCCTACTAATCACCTAAAACAAGACTCATAATCACCTATTACACGACAGGACTGTTACAAAAAGGGGAAACACAACATAACAAATACATCACGGAAAGGGGAAAAACATTACGAAAAACAATGAAAAATATTTACAAAGATTGTTTTGAGAACTTACTCCACCCCCGAAGGGACGAAATGCTTGAGGTACTGCCCGCTGTGTGGAAGAGGGAGGAGACTTCCATCCAAGCGTGAGAGAATATAAGTGTTCTCCCTTGTGGGTTCATGAATCTTGAAAGGTCCCAGCCACAAGGAATCAAATTTGCCATGCATTCCCTTGGGCTCATGTCTTTTATCCCATAAGAGGACTTGATCTCCTACCTCGAAATCTCGTTGGCGAGCTTTCTTGTCAAAAATTTTCTTCACTCGCTCCTAGTGCTGAGTGATTCTATCTACTACCTCCACCCTTTCTTCTTGGAGCTTTGTCAGGTACAAGATGCGCTTCTTAATCGGATCTGTAAATTCTCCATCTTCGACTGCGGTTGCCAGCTGCAAGGCAGACAACTCCAACGTGATAGGTATCATTGCTTCTGTACCATATAGGAGGATAAAGGGTGAGGTACCAATGGCTCTCTTCGGAGTAATTCTATCGGCCCAGAGAGCATCATATAGTTTCTTGTGCCAAGTCTGTTGACTGGAATCAACCAACTTGCGAATGATTGTGACAATGTTCTTGTTCGACGACTCAGCTTGTCCATTACCCTGTGGGTAATAATCTGATGAATGAGATAGTGTAATGCTGTGATCGAAATAGAACTCCATTAGTTCCTCGGACGAGAAACACGTTGCATTATCTGTCACAATTTTATGAGGCACCCCGAAGCGTGTGACAATGTTTTCCTTTAAGAACTCACACATGACCTTAGACGTAGCTCGCTTGGTGGGAATGGCCTCAACCCATTTTGTGAAATAATCGGTGGCTGTAAGGACATAAATATGCCCTTTGCTGGAACGTGGGTTGATAGGACCAATGAAATCTAAACCCCATTGCTGAAATGGAGCGTCTATAACAACTGGCCTGAGAGGAGTGACTGCCAACTTTGCCTTGCCAACAAACTGCTGACACAATTGACATTTGTGTACCCACTCATATGTGTCGCGAAACATAGTCGGCCAAAAGAACTGTGCCCACAGTATTTTAAAAGCTGTCACCTTTGAAGAGAAGTGGCCATCGCATGCTTGATTGTGGAAAGCTTCCAACAAATGTCGTTGTTGATCTTTGGTAACACACAACAAAAAGGTTCCGTCAAGACCTCGCTTGTACAGGACGTTGTTGATGATTACATAATTCTGCGCTTTTAGCTTAAGCGTCCTCTTTTGTTGCTTGTTCAGGTGATTCGGACAATCACCGTATGTCAGGTAATACCATATCTCAGTAAACCATTCTCCCGAAGACTCGATCAGCAAGACCATTGGCAGGTCTTCTTTTACTTCAGGCTCGATCTCAGGTATACCTTTGGCTCGAAGCTTCTTATCTCCATCCTCTGCTATCAACTGACAAAGACCTCTCCCGCGAACGAGTTTGGTCGGTTTGATCTCCAAGTCATACTCTTGTACCTTCGCGACCCAGTTACCTCTCTTGGAGCCCATCTCTTGTTGAGTTAACACGCTTTCCACTGCTGGCTCTGTGACATATACAATGGTATGAGTATTCAAGATATAAAATCTGAAATTCTTTATAGCTCGAACCACCGCATAGGCATTCTTTTCAATTTGAGAGTATCTTGATTCGCTGTCCTTGAAACTACAGCTCATAAAAACTATGGGAGATTTAGTTTCTTCATTTATCTTCTGTGTCAGGATGGCAGACAGAGTATGCTCTGATGCATAACAATAAAGGATGAACTCCTTTTCAAAATCAGGACGGACTAGCACTGGAGCTCGACTGATAGCTTCTTTTATTGCTGCGAAAGCCTTCTTGCCTTCTTCTGTCCATTTGAAAACTGTCTTCATCATAGCAGATATATCTTTAGTCAACTCAGAAAAATTGGTACAAATCTTCGTATGAAATTTACCTTACCAAAGAAAGAATGTACCCCTGTTCTGCTTGTTGGAAGAGACAAACTTCAGATAGCTTCAACCCGGGTCGGGTCGATTCGAGTTCCCTCTTTGGAGACGATGTGGCCAAGTAACTTGCTTTCCGTCACCGCGAAGATAGACTTCTTGGGATTTAATGATATTTTGTGATATCTGCATCTCTTAAAGACCTTCCCTAGATGTGAAAAATGATCTTGTGTCTTTGAGAAAACAGTGAGGTCATCTAGATAGACAACTATTACTTTATTCTTCAAGTCACCAAATGCCAAATCCATGGCTCTTTGAAATGAAGCACCGACATTGATGAGGCCGAAGGGCATTCTTTCATAGGCAAATGTACCCCATGGGGTTGTGAATGCCGTCTTGAATTGATCTTCTTCAGCTACTGCTATTTGATTATAACCAGAAAAACCATCCAATAAGGACAGCATCTCTGAACCAGTAACCATTTGTAAAGTGTAAAGGATAATTATCCTTGAGTGATGATTGATTCAAATTCTTGAAATCAATGCAAATTCTAATTTCTCCGTTCTTCTTGCGCACAGGAACTATATTCGACACCCAAGTGGAATGATGGATCAAAAAGATGATCTTTGCATTCACCATCTTCTGGATCTCCGCGTAGATGGTGTCTTGAATCCGTGGATTGTAGTGTCGTTGCTTTTGCCTGAAGGGCTTTGCTTCAGGTTGAAAAGGAATTGTGTGAGACAATTCTCTTGGTATAAAAACTTTCAAATCTTCGTATGACTAGGCGAAGACATCTCGATATTGCTGGAACGAGATGAACCTCTCGCTCTCCTTGGCAGTACAACATGTACCCAAATTAACAAGCCTAGGCTTGTCAATTGTTCCAATATTGATTTGTTGATATTCGGCAGAGGTTCTGTCGCTTGAGTTTCTTTGGTCTTGAATGTATCTGTCGTGCCTGTCAAAAATATTCTTCAAGGAAACCAAACCCTTGGGAATTTTATTTCCTTTCAACTGGATTATGCTTGAATCTGGTTCTTCTGAAATTTCTTTATCTTCAGCAATCTTCGACGCATCTGGAGCTTCTGTTACTGCTTCTCTATGAGTAAATGAACTGTCCTCAAAGAAAAATTCTTTGAAATTATCTCCCATAACAAGAAACTCCTTGATGTGATCATCGTCGTTAAAGACTTGCCAATTATCATAGTTAGGTACAGCTGGCTTGTATATTAACTCAATGGCAAACGCATTCTAACGGAAGTCAGAATGTGGCATGAAAAGCGAAGCTGATACCGCGAGGGCATTTGCTCTACTATTTTCTAGATGTGGAATGTACTTGATATCAAATGCTTTGAACCAATCTATTGCATTCCACACCCTATTTCTATAGTGTCAAAGACGATCTGCTTTCACTCTGAATTGATCTCTGACTTGCTTCACAACAAGCTCTGCATCACCTTCGACTATGAGATGTTTGATACCCATGTCCTTTGCATTTTTGAGACCTAGTAAAAGTGCCTCATATTTCGCTGTGTTGTTCGTACATTCAAATTGCAAGCGATATGCAAAAGGATACAACTTTCCTTCAGGAGAACTTATCACAACTCCCGCTCTCGAACCAGCAGTAGAACAACTACCATCAAGCTACAAAGTCCACAGCTTAGGATCGTCTGCTGATTTGTCTACGGTACACGCGATCTCTTGACTTTCTTCAGGAATCTCTGACAGCATAGCGTAAGTACCAAGACCCGTTTCTTGATATAGAATTTGAGCTTTAGGATCTTGAGACTTCACGACCGCAAATCAGGATTTGGGTTCTGGCTCCAACTTGAAAGTTCCATTCTTATATGGAATATTCGCAGAAGACCAATCCATTTGAATCTCTCCACCGAGATCCTTGCAAAAGCTTCTGCTTAGTAGCATCCCGTAGCTTGCTGGAATGTCAGCTACCAGGATGGTCATCATGATTTTCTTTTCAGGGCAGGCCGCCAACCTAACTTGAGCATCTTTTAACTGACCGACTAACGGTACTGACTTGGACTCCAGTGAATAACATTTGTCTCTTGTCTTAGTGCACGAAAGTCCTAAAGCGTTCATCACTTGCAAAGGCATGACGTTGTTTGAAGCTCCAGAATCGATGATACAATTGCTCAACTTGTATCCCCCTATATATAGAGAAATATAGAAGGGCTTAGGCTTGTCTTCCACCGGAATGTATGATTCGAGCAATGTGGGCTGCTTGGTGGGTCCTTTCTTCACAAATTTGAGAAGTCGGTCCACTTGCTCTGGATGATCTTGGAGATATTCCAATTGAGAAATCTGCACTTTTTTCTTCATCAAGGAATCTACAATATCAAAATTTGCTGAGGACGAGTCTTCAGCAACTGTTTTCACGTTCTCTTGAGAACACTTAACATTGAAGTAGAAGCTACTTCTTTTTCTGTCTTTTGATATCTTCAGTCTCTCTTCTTCCTCTTCTTTGTGAGCCCTTAGATGTTGAGCTCTGGTGAACACAGGAGTTGTATGATTCTCAGGATTTACTGCAAGAGAGTACTGACGAATATCTTCTTCTTGATCTTCAAAATCAGGTTCACTTTCAAAGTAGCCCGTTGCGGAGTCGCCATCGAAGTTGTCCGATTGAGGTAAGACAACATTCGAACTTGGAGTTGGAACGAAACCTGGTGCAGGTGCAGCTTCGGCATATCCCATTATCTCGTTCATTCTGATATTTTCGAGGCAAGAGGTGCCGGTATGTTCAATGGAATCATGAAAAGAGCAAAACACAACATTTTGTGTATTGTCAGCCGCTTGCCTTGGTGGAGGTGGCCCTCTTGGCCTGTAATTGTTGTAAGGCTGAAAATTATTTCTCCTCGGCTGATATGGCTGTTGAGGTTGATAAGGCTGCTGTGGTACTTGATATGATTGCGGCGCCGGTAAAGCAGGTGGTGGTGCAACTTGAGCAAGAGGCGTAGGCTGGAGTGGCAATTGCCTCTTGAGAATAGTCACTTCATTAGCAACCCTTTGAAGTAACGGATCAGCGGAACTTTGAACCAAAGGCCTAATAGCATCCCCTCTGATCTTTCCTGAAGTGATCATGTTGTCTTCAATTTCTATGGCACCTTATGCTTCTCCCAGTTCTGTCTCGTGGGCCGATCTCAAGAAAAAAGCTATCTCTGATGGAAGTACGTTGACAAAACTGCTCAACAGGATCTTAGGTGCCCAACAGGATCTTAGGCGATGGATTGAGTGTATATGAGAGACGAATGACCAGGCGGTTGAACCTTGCCACGAACTCCCTCATTGGTTCATTGTCCTTTGAATTTGAAAGCTGAGCGAATAACTAGTGGCTATCTTCAGCTGGCTTGAACCTCGCAAGGAACTTCTCGGTCATAGTATTCCAGTTGTTTATGCAACCAGGCTCCAAGTGATTAAACCATTCGGCAACAGCTCCCGCGAGAGTCTCAACAAAGAGATGTACAACAATATCTTCATGAGCTACATGCAAGACCACGCAAGCCGTTGAAAAGGCTGAAAGATGATCGTCGAGATGTTGACTCCCATCACCTTGGAAACGTGGAAAGTGCTTCCTTGACCCCTTAGGCAATTCATGATTTGCTCCTAAGGCCAAAGGTCCGATATGATCACCCCAAGGTAGTGGGGGACCTCTTCTCCGATTGCGATTATGGTTGTGATTGTTATCCTTGTTGTTGTTGTCACCCATTGCTTCGGGTTCTTCTTCCTCGAACACAGGTACAGTGTTGAACTCAGGAATTGCGTCAAACTCAGGAACTGTGTTAGAAGACTCTCCAATTTGTGTAGGAAGTGTCCGCAAAAGGAAAGGATCAACTTCTTCTCGGAAGAGTGGATTTGTTCTTGTTCTCCTCCTTGTATAGACTATGTACGCTAGGATTGTCTAATCCCACGTGGGTGGTGGCAAGACAGGTCTTCCGGCTGCAATATCAGCTTTCTCTTCCTCTTTGTCTAGAATAACAGCAGCGTTTTTCCACTGAGCAGGGGTCTCCTTTTCAAAGATGAAACTCCTTAGGCTGCTGATAATGTCTACTTGCTCTCCTTCAATTAGCTGGAAACTCGGTTGGATAACTGGAGGTGTAAGATCAGGTTGTTGAATTGGAGCAGTAGGACGCCAGATAGTCATACCCGTGACATAAAGCCTAAGCTTTCTTTGTTGTTTAAAGCCTCGTGCCCCACGGTGGGCGCCAGAAAACTGTTGGCGTTTAAATTCGCACCTCTAGAATGCGTATTTGAAACGGACAGCTATGCACAGATAAACTGCCCTTTAAATTAGGAGGGGAAGCTCCCTCTTGCTGATGGTGTTTGAAAGAAAGTAAACTAAACTAAGTTGCCTATCTTTTTGATCAACTTAGAGCACAAGGTTTATTAAACACAAACGCAACAGCTGAGATTTTCTATTTTAAAACTTCAACTACGACTAACTTAAACTAAAGATGTTTCTGGCTTCTCAAGTAAAAGCAGAGCAAGAGAAACTAGAAATTAACAAGGTAGATTTTCTGACAGAAATGCTTCATCTCTCTCTCAACGAACACCTACACACTTCACTGTAAGTTGAAATAAAGATCAAAAAAGTAGAACATAGATAACGGAAATCTTAGATTTTGGACCAAGGCAAAGGAGGCTCATGATTTTACTACTCAAATCTCTGGAACAAACTCCCTTCTAACATGCCTGGAACAAGAAATTGCAGCTAAAGAGGCTTGCAATCTTGCTCTTACACAATAGAAAACAGCAATCACACTAACTCCTTGTTGGCTAAAGAGGCTCAACAATTTGCTTATCACAACACAATTGAACAATACTTGAGTAACAAATAGAAGGCACACCTAACGCTTTGTTCTCACTAGCACGCAAAGAAACTAATGAGCAAGGCTCTTATTTATAGAGAAGCAGAGGAGTAGGGAACCCTAAAATCTCCTTGCTTTCATTGAATCTAGGGCTTGCTCAACAAGCAAGCTTTATTACTAAATCTAGAAAGAAGATGACATCTAAAACCCTATAAAGCAGAAAAAGCGGGAAACGCCAACTATTACATTTTATCCTCTTTCTATCCTCAAAGAATGGATAAGGTTTATTCCAAGAATAGAAAGAAAGCGGGAAAGAAAGCTTCTGGAAGAAAGCTGCTCTAAAGCTCCATCACATCCGCTAGGAAGTTAGAGATTGTGTCCCGGTTCGGTGCATCTATGCCATCAACAACAAAGCACTGCTTTTCTAGGATATCTTCAGCATCTGCAATAGATCTCAGGAAATCTTCGACCTCATTGGTCGCTTTCTCGAACTTTGCTGACATCATTGAAACATGACCTATCCTTCTGCCAACTGGACTGCAACTGTGAATAATACTCTGAAACTGATCTTGCACTTCCTCAAGCCCGACGTAGGAACCATCTTCAAGACTGTACTGAGAAGGGATCTCTATGACGAATTCACTGATGAAAAGAAGAGCTTCAACCAACCTTTGTCTGTAGGCGATGAATTCTTCGGATATCCTCTCATAGGTTTTAACTTTGAAAACATGACGCTCTCTCCAGGCAAGGATTTGTCTCTTGTGTTCTCTTGAAACTGCTGAACCGTAAGCCGTGTCTAAATCAGCAATGATGATCTCATGTCTTGGTTTTACTTCAGCCAGTGTCTGTTCAAACCCTTGGATGCCTTGATGTAGCTCATGAGCATTTTCTCTTAACTGGAACATTCATGCCAAAATCTCCTTTCCTCTGACAATAAAGCTCTCGATCCACTCCTGAGTCTCTTTCCCACATATGACCAGCTGTCTTAACTGATGGTGATCAGCTGGTGTCTCCAAGACCTGGGGCAGCAACTGGGTTGCTTGTGAAGAACCACGGACAAGGTTAGAAATAAAAAGCCTAAGCTGCTGATTTTCAGCCTTGAGGGCTGCCTTGTCTTCTCCATCTTTGAGCACTCTTTCCTGAAGGTTTTCGGATACAACTCTGAAGAGACTCAAGTCCGCATGCCTGGTATTTCTACCGAGATTAGCCTTAACCATGACGAAATCATCCATATTCACCTCATCTCTGTTCTTGTCTTTTGGTGGCAATGCAGTCTCCATGATTATCTCATTATCATGATTCCTATCAAAGTGAACCTGTTTCTTTGCCTTTGTCTTAGGAGGTTCTTGATAAATGTTATCGAGATCGTCAACACTCACTTGATATGAAGGCCTTCTCCTAACCCTTCCTAAGGAGTTCTCAAGCCAAGACACGGTAGTATCTTTACTAACTTCCTCAGGAGGTGCAATTGTAACTTCCTCATCATCTTCAATCTCAAGGTCAATGTGAATCGGTGAGGAACCTGCCAAAGGTACAAAAACATGTGTTGAAGGTGGTTCTTCTGCTTCATTCTGAGGTACGGGCTCGTCAGGAGGAACTTCTGATTCAGCTGTAGGCTGCTCCTGTATGACTATGCCTGAGAAATCCAACCTTCTTTTTACATTTTTATTTGATCTACTACCTTTGACGCCTTCTTGAGACTGACTTTTACTTTTCCCTTTGGACTGTGATATGGAAGAAGAGGGAATTGTCCTTGGCGGCTCTGCTTCTGGAATGGAGTTTTTCCTCTTAAGAATTAGGAAAACTTTGCTGTGTTCAAGGACTTGTCTTGTCCTATCTTCAATTGAGAGTGACTCTTTATTTGCCCAGTTAACTTGTGGTAAGGGCTGATCTTCAATTTGTTTCTGAGTGTACATCGGGAGAAGCACATCTTCATCATCATCTGATAGCCCTTCTATATCTTCATTTAAGCAATCCTTCATCGGATGGAGAGTGAGCCTGCTATAGCTACGTCTCTACACCTCAAACTCATCTGTACAATTAGCCCAAAAATCTTCAAGTGCGGCTATATGATCATAGTTCTCCAATCAGCGAGCGTAGACACCATGAGGATCAAATGATCGTCTCTCGCTGTAAGATTTGAGGCTGAATTTATCTAACTCTTCTCCCATTGTCTTGGCATCTGCAGCAGTCCTGCATGTATAAATTCCCAACCCTAATGGAAACTGGAGGGAGGGTTTCCTTCTGTTCCTCAAGATTGTGTGAACACCGTGGGCTTGCCTCAAGAACTCCATGAAGATGACCTCATCTGAGGGGTACCTTGGCAACATGAGCGGGGCACTTGAATAGCCATAGACCTTGAGATAGGTGAAAGTGGGAAACTGTATAAACCAATCAGCCCATTCCGCCATCGCTGCCCTGGCAACTGAAGATATACGGACATACAACTCATTGTCCAGGTCCCGCATTGTGTACATCAAAAAAGCCTCGTTCACCCTTTTGTAGTGGTGCAACAAATTCGTGAACTCCAATTGGGGATAGTAGTTATATATGTGTTGTACGCTCAATGATCCCTCGACGTTTAACCCTCTGAATTGACCTTGATAGGCCACCAGGTAGACTAGGTATGACACCATGTGGAATACATGAAACTGGAAGTATTCTGTTATTTGCTAATGTAGGCAGTCACTAATCAAAGTAGGCCAATCATAGAACTCGGTTTTCTTCATGATGTGGGGTATGGCGTAAAACATCCAAGGTTGAAACTTGGTGGCATCTTCTGAGCCAGTGACCCTGTTGAGTAAAGTGATGATGATGGCAATCTCGTCCTTAAACTCTCCTCGCCCAACGTTCTTTGACAAGGTCTTATGTTTTTCTTTCATCCACCTCTGTGCAATCTTCTTACTATATTTATCTTTATGCATATTCCATATCTTTTCACATTCACCCTTTGAGAGAGTAACGCTTTCAGGCCATGGGGGAATGGAAAAACACTTCTCGATCATATCAGGCTTTAGACTTCAAATCAATTTGCCATCTGTTGACTGGATCTCCCTAGTAGCTGGGTTGTAATGCTTAATGCAAGCGATTACGAACTCAAGGCTCTGAATTGATATAGGAATTGACGCTACTGCGAGGAGTCCAAAATGTCCTAGGTTATTGATTGAGGTGTTGCCTGCTGTCTCCAAGGCGTGTAGATCAAACACCGGCTTGATATGATGCAAGTCTGTCACAACAGTTTTGATGTAATCGTGATAGAGAGATGATTTAGTCTTGAAAGCATTGTGAGTGTACTCCATTTCAGAAAAAACTTGAAGAATGACTGTAAACTCGCCTTGGTTCTGACAAGTTTTGAGCGACTTCTATTTTTAGAATGCTGATTTTCTTGCTCAAACGGACGAATTTTTGAGAAATTTTTCTGAGATATGGGTTTTGCTCAGAGATTCGTTGCAAGACAACCTAGATCGTCCATTTTTGAAAATTTTGAATTTTGCCTAAAAAAGCAACAAACCCTAATTTCTTCAATTTTTCCCGAAAAAAGTTGGCACCTGGGTTTTGTTCAAAACAAGATTAGAAATGGACCCAGTTGATTAGATTTGCAAAACCCTGATGGCTGATCGAAAAAGCAGCCAACCCTAGGTTTTGAAACTTTCTTGAAAAAAGCTGTGATATGGGTTTTCTTCAGAAGACTATTTGGAAAGGACCCAGATGGTTGAAATTTGAATGCACTGAGGTTTTTACTGACATGCAAAATAAAAGCACTTGACACAACTTGATGAAGTTCTTGAAAAATTCTTCAGAAGATTGAGGCAAGATGACTGAAAAATGGAATGCCTTGGCGTTCTGCTTGAAAAATTCGATCTTCTGGATGAAAAAGCTTGAAAAAGCAAGGGTTTATGCTTGCTGATTTGAAAAATCTGATGCAAAACTAGCAACTATGGATTCTTGAATCACAAAAATTCTTCAAACTTGCTGCTCCAACTTTCTCCTTTGAATGCTACCTGCAAAAATAATGAAAATCACATGAAAGAATGAAATATTCCGAGCCAAATTTTTTCGTTTTTAAATTAACAGATTACAACATTACAACCAAGTGCACCCGTTAAGGCTAGATGGATAAACCGAAACGTGCAAGAAAGCAACTCTAACCAGAATGGTGCGGATGATGGCGAGCATTGGTTAGAGGATCTAAATTGAACTGCTTATGCTGTAACTCTAACTAGTATGGCGCCGATGATGGCGAGCATTGGTCAGAGGGTCTTCTATTCTAAAGGCAGAAAAGAACTCGACGTCAAGTATGTGCTACCCAATCCAATGCGGAGTGAGGGGCGACCATATGACGGAGTGATTACAATAACACTACTTGAAAGAGAAATGCTGAAGCTGAAAAACACTCAACACCCAGAATGTGCTTGCTGACCCAAGATGGGAAAGTAGCTACCATAGGGCGGAGCTATCGCTATTACAATAACTTTGAATGAAAATGAGAACACAACCAGATTTGAGCAATAATGAAATAACTGCCAGTACTACTGTCAGTTTTACAAATAAGGAGCTTTCGCCAGCCAATATCTTATGAAATTAAAGGATCAGCATTACATCAATTGGAATCACCTTTACTTTTGAATAGTAATACCAGAACCAAACGCCTTCAAAGATCAAGATACAGATTTTTGGTTTCTGTTACAAATCTGCTCATTAAATGCATAAACCAGCAGTCTAAGGAAATACTAAAATGCTCATATCTTCCACGTATGACCTCCGATTGACTAGAAATCAAATGCACTAAGTCTTAACTAAGCACACGCCTAAGATGAGACACTGAAAACAGATAGATCTAAGGCCCTCATCAATTTTGCACGAATCCCAATGTCATTAAATGGTACAGCCCAGCTGAGAAATTCGACTTGGCTTTAAAAATTCAATAAACAACATTAAAATCTGCAATTTGGAGAATATGGACGCCTAGGGCTAACACATACAATGGAACAATACCCAGAACTATATTTTTGTCTTTTTTGGAGTTATGAGTAAAAACATGGATCTGCTGTATCAAATCAGCAAATACAGAAAACTCTCTAAAATGCAAACTTACTTAACAAGACCAAACTGAATACAAAGCCAAATACAAATGAACTCACAATCTACCTTAAATAATCGAACCTCTCCACTAGGTGCTGTCTCTCAAGCACGAAGTCGAGCCCAGACTAGGAGGCATTCATTCCTCGAAGCAATTCCGCAACCGTTTCGGCAGCATAACATTAGCATAGACAAAAGATCCCCAAAATGATGCACAAGGCTTCTCTTTATAAGTTTCGTTTGACTTCACGAAACCCTAAAATCAGCTTTTAGGTCAAAACCTCTCATCTCCTCAAGATGGCGTACTTCTCCTTTATGGCTTAAGATTTGATATTTTAAATAAATATCATGCTTTGATAATTTCGCCCTTCATATCCTTGCTTTGACTTTGCAATAATTAAAATATTCTTTTAATGAGGGCGCCATCCTCAAAGACCCCTTTTTAAAAACATCTTTAAGTCATCAGACTAGGCCAAGGGGGTCAACGTTATAATATAATATTAAAACGTGACTTTAATTAATTAATACAACTTATCTCTCCAAATGCGCCCCGAAGCCATCAATGAGCAAGCCAACTGATCAAACTGACATAGGAAGTCAACCATGCTGGACCCGACTGTTGAACTGCCAAAAATAGAATTTACTAAAAATAGTAAATTCCGGAAAATGCTCTGAATGCCGAGATGAACATACCCCTGCGAAGCTCTCTGAAAACCCAGAAAGAATCCGCCATTGAATCCATCATCTCTGAGCAATGACCTCCTCAAAAATAGGAAACCCTAATTTATCTTCCGACTAGCCTTCGGGTTCCCAAGGAAAAGGCCAACGGTCACTAGAAAGAACAGGTTTGAGAAGGGGACATTACAATCCGCCCTTCCCAAAATTGCTTGTCCTCAAGCAATACCACCACAACTCCAGTAATTTTGAAGACTAATCCATACGCAACAAGTATGATCCCTGGTTCCCAAATGCGTCTCAGGAAAAACCCACCATGCCGATGCTGCACCACTCTGATCACATCAATGAAAATATCATGCCAATGCTGCACTGACTCCCCTTGTAACTCCAAAGTGTTACCATCTATGATTCTCAAACTGAAAGATCTTAAAGGAAGGAAATCAAAATCATGCAACATCTCATGTCCATGATCCCCCGAATTAACAGTATCAACCATACTACTGTCAATCACCATTCTAAGCAATAGGAGAGATAGACTATTCAAATCAAAATCGAACTCCTCCCCATACCTCCACATGGTAACAAACGGGACCATGCCTGCAAGTGTGACCTCTACAAATCTTCTTGCAAGGAGGGAAGCATTCCTTTGCAAGAGCTCCACAAACTCATACTTATGTCTCCGCATAAAGCTACCATGCCTCATCTGAATTATACTGGCACAACCATGAAGACTACAGAAAATAATCATAGTTCCAACCCCATGAGTCTCCGAATGGTGAACCAAAGCATGTGAGCTACTGCTGTCATGAATCAATACTGAGAGTAAACTGTCAGAGTTAACATCATCAACCATCATAAGATGAATTTGGAGGGTAGGAAAAGTGTGAAGGAACAAATAATTACTGCTGATCAAGACTAGGATCAGCGCAGTGCAATCTGATTCTCGAGTCCTACCCAAGGGAAAACAACAACACCACTCCAAATCCCAAGCGTGAGCATGTGAGATGACCATCAAGCTGCAAAGTGACACCTCCAAGGTGGTTGGAAAACACACTAGATTAATCTCCATGAGAGAACTACCACCTCTTTGATCATGAGTGATGAACCAACTCTCCTGAATGCGAGAAACACAACATGTAAAGTGGCTGGTCTGCCTCAAACCAGCAAGCTCGAATCTCAAAATCTGTCCTGGTCTTAGTTGGGCAACACATTCAAGAGCAACCAATCGTTCATTTCTTCAACCCATGCTCAAAATCTCTCTCCAATCCATTTGTTGATGAACAAATGGAAACATCAAGAAGCTGCTAAAGAAAAGAACGACACCAAAAAGTCTGAAAATTTGATTCTTGTTCCTCCATAATTTCTTCTTTCCACAAACTGTATGCTCCATCAACCCTTGTTGAGAATCCCAAGCTTGAATACCCAACTGAAAATAATCTCCAACACTCTGGCAAGGAAACATAGCACATCTCTGAGTACTAGTCAAAATCAAGTGCATACTTGTAAAATTGGCATCCCCTCTGATGAACCTTTGAAACCAAACCATGAAAACTTCAGGAACACTGAAGTATGAAACATAAGATGACTTCACATTCAACTCCCAGAACAGACTAGCATCCCTCAACCCAAGGAAAGGATTGACAAGAGTGCAATCACCATATTTTGGTCCCTTTTCCAAAGTGAAGACTGCATCCTCAATTCCTCTTAAGCATTCTTTATTACTCAACATACGTGGCACATCGTCATGGAGTGATATCAAGGCATCCTTAGATTGGAGTTCACGCTTGACCTCCAGCTTGGTCACTTCACTACTTGACTCATTTTTCAAAACAAAGAGAGGATTGTCATAAGTTGCTTCTGCACCCACTTCAAAGAAGGGATTGTCGAAGACTTGGAAGCCATTCCTTTCGTCTCGCTGCCCCAAATCAGCACATGCAACTTCTGACTTTCTTGAAATGCTTTCAAGATCAAACTCCTCTTGAAGACAGTCAAAATCTCCAATCACTTGATTGATTTTTTTAGCTCTTTGTGCATCCTCTTGCTCCTTGAAAAGTTTGAAATCTGCAAATTGGTCTGCAACCTCTGTTAGATCCAACTGAGTTTCTTTCAACTTGTCCTTTGTTGATTTAAGCTCCAAAGTGAGCTCATCAACCATACTCTCCCTTTCTTCGAAAACAATGAAGGCCTTCTTTGCAGATTCAACGGCATGATCTCTATCTTCAATCAAGCCTATGTACTCAGACTTCAAGGTCTCCAATGAGTCTCTGATAAGTTGCAACTTGGGAAGAGCAACCTCATATTTCACTCCTCTTTGTTTCTCTTCAAGCTGAGCATCCCAAATAAGCCCTTCAATCAGACTATGTGTGCGATCAAATCTAGATAGAGCTCGCACTTCATCTTCAACGGACACCTCAGGTTGGCCTTCACATTCATAAGAATGCGAAGATGGTGAATTGCCGATAGGCTGTAACTGAAAATCAGAACTTCGTTTCACGCTTTTGTTGTCCTCATTGTTGCTCCAACATTCTTGTACTTCACCACCAACTAGTGGGGAATGCTCAATGTCTTGGAAAACATCATACTCCACTAAGCCTTCAACTTGTTGATTGCAATCAGCCTCATGCCTTGATAAATCAGATTTATGTTTGGTAATTCCTCCAAACCTTTCATCTTCAAGAGCCATATGGCCCTCAAACTCTGTTTCCTCTTCCATGTTACTCTGATCAAACTTGAAAGCAGCCCCAAACTTAAGCATATTAACACCATTGTCTGCTGATAGAGAACCCTTATCGAGTTCCATTTCTTCATCCGGATCAAAGGGAAATTCATCCCATACCGGTTTGTCATCACTAAGTGCCTTCACACCTGGATCCCAAATGGTGAGAGGCTGATTGTTTTGATCACAAGAAGAGTGTTCTTTGTGCAACATTTGGAGTGTTGATTCTTGGAATAGGTCAACTTCCAAATCACTAAGGTTGATGTCTTCATAAGTACCTTCTTCCAATGGTTGGGTCTGAAGTTCAAACTCAAAACCACTCTTAGCACTGTCACTGAAAGGAAGTAAGGAATCTTTTGAGCTAGCTGTTAGAAAATTTTTATCATCCTTATCTTCAATGAATCTATCATCTATAGGTATGTTTCTGATCTCATCATGAACAGCCATATGCTTGCCATAAAGGTTTTCGTGATCACTTGTAATAAATTCATCTTGTGAAAACTCTTGAGGAGTTTGAACAGCAGCAAGAGGAAAATTATCTATCACTAAATCTTCAACAAGAGGGGGTACAAACACCTTGAAAACATTACCAACATCCTTTGTGAAGCCCTTAGTCTCAAAACCTTCATGAGATGAATCCAAATTAGGATTCACGTCTGCTGCTATATTCTTCTCACCGAACTGATCTACATCACCTGCTATCACATGCAAGTCAAGGGGAGTATTATGGGGCTCTCCCGCACACTCCTCATCTGTCAAGGTTTCTTCATCCAACGCCCTATCATTTTTAGGCAAAATGAGCACCTCGCTTGTGCCATCCTCAACACTAGTTGACTGATTTTTCTCTTCGACATGTTCATTTGTGGGCTGCAAACCACAAACAGACACTACTTCTTCCTTCCTTGCTCCTGCAACCATTGTATGTTCTGTTTCCTCAATCATTTTCTTGATGTAGTTGACCATAGCCCGCTTTCCAGGGTGATAAATCACCATCCAATCCAAAAAGGCATCAAAAGAAACACCGTTCTTAAACTCATTTGTCATGCTTTGATAATCTCTGTAGAGTATGTCAGCCTCGTGTTCACATTTCCTCTTGAACTGGCATTCTTTAGAAACCCCAATCAAATCTGACTTCTCAGACTTAGCATAAATTTTTCTGATTCCACACCTTAACTCAGGATCCTTCAATAGCGTATACAGATCATGCATTAACTCAAGTAGAGACTTCTCTGTATTCATCTTTCCCTATCAAGTGACTCTGATGGGCACAGGATGGCAGGATCTTGGCTCTGATACCACTGAAATATTCCGAGCCAAATTTTTTTGTTTTTCAATTAACAGATTACAACATTACAACCAAGTGCACCCCGTTAAGGTTAGATGGATAAACCGAAACGTGCAAGAAAGCAACTCTAACCAGAATGGCGCCGATGATGGCGAGCATTGGTCAGAGGATCTAAATTGAACTGCTTATGCTGTAACTCTAACCAGTATGGCGCCGATGATGGCGAGCATTGGTCAGAGGGTCTTCTATTCTAAAGGCAGAAAAGAACTCGACGTCAAGTATGTGCTACCCAATCCAATGCGGAGTGAGGGGCGACCATATGACGGAGTGATTACAATAACACTACTTGAAAGAGAAATGCTGAAGCTGAAAAACACTCAACACCCAGAATGTGCTTGCTGACCCAAGATGGGAAAGTAGCTACCATAGGGCGGAGCTATCACTATTACAATAACTTTGAATGAAAATGAGAACACAACCAGATTTGAGCAATAATGAAATAACTGCCAGTACTACTGTCAGTTTTACAAATAAGGAGCTTTTGCCAGCCAATATCTTATGAAATTAAAGAATCAGCATTACATCAATTGGAATCACCTTTACTTTTGAATAGTAATACCAGAACCAAACGCCTTCAAAGATCAAGATACAGATTTCTGGTTTCTGTTACAAATCTGCTCATTAAATGCATAAACCAGCAGTCTAAGGAAATACTAAAATGCTCATATCTTCCACGTATGACCTCCGATTGACTAGAAATCAAATGCACTAAGTCTTAACTAAGCACACGCCTAAGATGAGACACTGAAAACAGATCTAAAGCCCTCATATCAATTTTGCACGAATCCCAATGTCATTAAATGGTACGGCCCAGCTGAGAAATTCGACTTGGCTTTAAAAATTCAATAAACAACATTAAAATCTGTAATTTGGAGAATATGGACGCCTAGGGCTAACACATACAATGGAACAATACCCAGAACTATATTTTTGTCTTTTTTGGAGTTATGAGTAAAAACATGGATCTGCTGTATCAAATCAACAAATACAGAAAACTCTCTAAAATGCAAACTTACTTAACAAGACCAAACTGAATACAAAGCCCAAATACAAATGAACTCACAAATCTACCTTAAATAATCGAACCTCTCCACTAGGTGCTGTCTCTCAAGCACGAAGTCGAGCCCAGACTAGGAGGCATTCATTCCTCGAAGCAATTCCGCAACCGTTTCGGCAGCATAACATTAGCATAGACAAAAAGATCCCCAAAATGATGCACAAGGCTTCTCTTTATAAGTTTCGTTTGACTTCACGAAACCCTAAAATCAGCTTTTAGGTCAAAACCTCTCAACTCCTCAAGATGGCGTACTCCTTTATGGCTTAAGATTTGATATTTTAAATAAATATCATGCTTTGATAATTTCGCCCTTCATATCCTTGCTTTGACTTTGCAATAATTAAAATATTCTTTTAATGAGGGCGCCACCCTCAAAGACCCCTTTTTAAAAACATCTTTAAGTCATCAGACTAGGCCAAGGGGGTCAACGTTATAATATAATATTAAAACGTGACTTTAATTAATTAATACAACTTATCTCTCCAAATGCGCCCCGAAGCCACCAATGAGCAAGCCAACTGATCAAACTGACATAGGAAGTCAACCATGCTGGATCCGACTGTTGAACTGCCAAAAATAGAATTTACTAAAAATAGTAAATTCCGGAAAATGCTCTGAATGCCGAGATGAACATACCCCAGCAAAGCTCTCTGAAAACCCAGAAAGAATCCGCCATTGAATCCATCATCTCTGAGCAATGACCTCCTCAAAAATAGGAAACCCTAATTTATCTTCCGACTAGCCTTCGGGTTCCCAAGGAAAAGGCCAACGGTCACTAGAAAGAACAGGATTGAGAAGGGGACATTACAAAGAATGATGTTAAATAGACTTTAGGGCTTTGAATTAGGTTTTGCTTTCTTTGCTTTTATTTCCAAAACCCTAAAATCTTCTTCATTGAACTTGGACGCCTCTTTCTCCTTGCAATTTTGAAAATCTTGAAAAGTTCTCTAAGGCATGAGAAGTTGGGTGCCCTTCTTCACTAGGGGCGCCCACTTCACCCAGTGTTAGCCAAAATTTTGGCATTTTCATTTTTTCTTCATTTTGACCCTGAACTTCGCCTCCGATTTCCCATTTGTAGATTGATCCGATAGGCGAGCTGATGGTTTCATCGCGGAGCCATACTGATTCTGAGAAAGATGTTTTGGAGGCACCTTTGGCGAAAGACTTCATCTTGACCTCCGAATTCATGGGAGCCTTTTCCCTCCAGGGGCGCCCATTTTACCCAGAGTTGGCCATTTTCATGATCTTCAAATTTCTTCATTGACTTCTCTTCTATAGATGATCTTGTCGAATCTGGATCTTTGGGCGTCAGATTGATTGATGGTTATGCTCATTGCGGAGCTGACGAAGAATGAGGGGTCTTCTGGAAGAGATTTTGCCAAACAATGAATTTTATGCCCCTCAAAAGTTTGGGCACCCATCTTGGCTGGGGGCACCTATGTTCACCAGACTTGGCTTATTTTCCACCTTTTTGTTTTTGCTTCTAATTCTTGGTTCTCAGCCTTCGTCAGACCCTCTGTTCAGTGCTTCATATCCGGTGACTGCGACCTCCGATCAATGTGCTGAATATCTCGTTAGAAAGATGGATTGATTGTGAAGAGATCACGTTAGAGCTTCGTCTGCCAATTCCTCTGTTTGATACCCTAAAAACTTGGGTGCCCTTCTTCACCAGGGGCGCCCAATCTTGCCAGACTTGGCCATTTTTATCTTTGACTTCCTTCAGAGCTTGAAACCTTCGTTTTGTACCTTCGACTTCAATTTGAATTTGCTGGAGATTGGACAGTCGGATGATCTGACGAAGGCAGGTGTCGCGAAGTTGGCTGAATACTGAAGAGATTGAGCACATTGATAAACCCTAATTGCTGGATTTTCCCCTCCAAAAAGCTAGGCGCCCTTCTTGACTAGGGGCGCCCAAAATCTCAACACTTAGTCAATTTTTGATCTTTTTCAAATTCTCGTTCTGACATCAGTTTGGAATCTCCCTGTTCAACTTAGAATTCTGGATGACTGGATCGCCTGATGACTGCGCCGTTGAATTCGTTACAGAGTTGACAGAGAATTGAGCCACTTTGACTGGAGACACAAACCCTAATTTTGACATTTGATGCCCTTTTTAGATGGGCGCCTTTCTTCACCTGGGTAGCCCAAAGTCACCAGTGTTAGAAAATTTTATCATTTTTTAACTTCCTCTTTGTTCTCCGTGTTGGTTCATCATCTCGCCTTCTGTTGAAAGCTCTGAATGCTAAATCTGACGCCTGGCAGCTAACTGACCTGCATTGATGACCTCGGAGCTCCTGATATGCTTCTGAAAAAGCAGAATAGACCTAGTAGGGCAAAATTGATTATTTTGAGATTCTGACTGAACCAGCCTGATGTGGACGTATTTTGAACCAATCAATATCAGTTCGGGCCCTATTGGACCAAAATTCTATTTTTAGAAAGTTTTGCCAGTATCCATTTCTAAAGAAACCCAAAAAACCCTAGAAAACGTTACTATTTTAGAAAATTTCTAAAAATAGCAGTTTTCCTAAAATTTAGGGATGAAAAACTGAGATCTGGGTTTTTTAGGTTTCGCTGCTCTAAGCAGACCCAAATTGTCAGATTTTGACAATTTTACGTTTTAAACCCTCATGCAAGAGTTGTACACCCAAATTTTGACCTTTTTGATTGATTTAACGAGACTTTTACTCATTTCTTCAAAATATCTAAGTGTAACAAAAATTTTAATTTTGGGGTACAATAGTGTTTAAAGCTATGTTCCACACCCTGTCGGGGACAGGGACGGGGACGGGGACGGGGACGGCAGGGGACGCGTTTCCAGGATGTTTCCTAAGGGGCAATTTTTAGGGGACGGCAAGGGACGGCGACATACAAAATACATTTATATATATGATTTTTTCAAAATTTATTAATATATTAGAGAGAGAGAGAGGGAAAGAGCGATAGATATGTCAATACATTAATAATTGATAACAACAATATCAATATGTAAGAAAATCGCGAGAGTAGTACTATAACAACATAAGAAATGTCATTAAAGCATTATAAAATTTATCACAGCAGTATCAAACATCAATAAAACCATGGTCTATCAATATCCAAATGTCTCAAACATGTATCTAGAAGTCTCAAAGTTCAAACATGAAAATCAAAATATTAAATACAACAGTCTATGAAATTAAGCTTCATTCGGGCTATGAATATCCAAAGACTCAGAACTATCTAAGTCACTATCATCCTCTGGCAAGAGTGGATCATCCAATGGTAGCCCGACAAATCCTGATCGCATCTCCTCATCAATTTGCCTAACATCCTCAGGATCAACATCCCATCGTGTTGCTGGAGTCTGTCGATACTCAGTAGTCTGTCGGTCCTGAAGTCTCAAGGCACTGTGAACTGCAACTAATTTCTCAGCTCGTTTTGAAGTAAGCCTGTTTCTCTTAATGGAGTGAATGAAGCCATAGGTGGACCAATTCCTCTCTGCAGCAAAGGAACTAGCAATTTGTGAGAGCAAACGAATGGCAAGTTGTTTCAAATCCGGTGTGTCCTTCCCATGGAATTTCCACCATCCAATGGGGTTGTTCTGTGCAATGGTGGCCCTATCCGTCCTAGCCTCTGGTTTGCTGAATGTAGGACCCTGAAGATCAGAAAACATAAGCCACTGCTCTCTAAGAATGGTTGCCTCCTCGCTAGTATACATTTTACGAAGGGCTGCTGTAAGCCCCTCTATCACCTCATCATCCTTAGAAGGAAGCATTCGGCCAGGTCTAGGTACATACCACTTTGGATTAAGAGCATAGGCAAGCATATGAAGAGGGGTATTCATTGTGTTCCACCTCTTTGTCACAATAGGCCTAATATGGTCCTCATAAAAACTCATCTCAGGATCATTTTTACGAATAGCTTGCTTCATTTGGTCAAGCATGCTATCAAAAGTCTCATATATCTCTCCCAAGCTAGGAGAGTCTGTATCTGCATACCGGATTACCGCAACAGCTGGTGATATGAAAGAGCAAATATACCTACAAAAAAACAAATTAAAAATTAGAACTTTTAAAATACAAAGACTAAAGTAAGACAAAGTGTAAGTGTAACAAATTCAAAAACAATTTAAATTTTCAGATATCTTACTTGATATTGGCCCACCAAGTTTCATTAAGTACTCTATCTCTCACTTCCTTGCCTTCACTTGTCTTCGATAGAGTCCACCTTTTCCATTCTGCACAAACAACCATGGCTTGTAGAGCATCTTGGACCTCCAACATCCTCTCCAACAAAATATAGTAGCTAGCATATCTAGTCTCAACTGGTTTGAGGAATTCTTTCTTTGAATAAGATCGGAATAGTGCAAGTGAAGTTTGATGGTTACATACAAACATTTGTATGTTTCTAGCCTCTGAAACTGCTGCCTTCACCCAATCTATTTTGCTAATGTCTTTCAAAGCATTATTCAAAGCATGTACGCAACATGGAGTCCAGAAAATATGTTTGTAAGCACTCTCAATCATCAAACCAGCTAGCTTACAAACACGAGCTGAATCTGTCACAACCTGCACAACATTAGAAGGCCCAACCTCCTCTATGGCCTCCCTCAAAATGCCAAACTGAAAATCAGCATCCTTAAGCTTCCCAGAACAATCAATGGCTCGAAGAAAGTATGAACCAGCAGGGCATGTAACAATAACATTAATAAGTGGCCTATGTCGAATATCACTCCACCCATCCATGACAATGGAACAACCGGTCCTAATCCATGTTTGCCTCATCTCCTCCATCATCATGGTAGCTTTTGAATATTGTTTGTCAAGGAGGGAGGTACGCAATCTATATTCTCCAGGGGGGGCATAAGAGGATCCAACTGCCAATATTTCTCTCACCATTGTTTTGAAATAAGGTGACCTTGCCAAATGAAATGGAAGAGCATGTGCATAAAAGAATTTGGCCACTGCATCATCAACTTGCTCACGTTTTTGCACATTCATTAACCCCATGACTGAAACTTTCTCACTTGCTTTCCTCTTCCCTCTATCACAACTCTCTCCAACTGATACATTGGAAGAGGCTTGCAAATCAGCTAATGACCGTTTTTTGTTTTGAATGGTAATCATTTGGTCCTCACTTACTCCAGCCAACTTTGCAAATAGAAGTTGTTGCTCCAATGTTATTGCTGTACAAACTCTAACACCCTTTCCACAGTCACCCACTAGATGGCCTCTAATTCTAGTATAGCTCCCATGGTATTCAGTTTTACAAACATGACAAAACCATTTCCTGCTGCCCCCTGAATTTTTCTTCTTGTTGGTGGTCACATCTGTGGCAAACTGACGCAATGGTTTCTTCTTGTTGAAAGGGCCTTTTGCAAACCTTTGAAGAGTGGGTATAGGGCATGCAAAATGGTCTGAAGAAGTATGGGTTGGAATTTCAGAGGTAGAAGAAGGGTTATGTGGCATTTCTACAGCTTCATTTTCACTATCACTAATCTCAGTCTCATGGTCACTGCCACTATTGCTGTTGCTGCTCATTTTGGATGCTTTTTTTTTGTTGAAAGCCTGAAAAATGAAAATTTGTAAAACTAAATATTAAAATAATAAATTATTAATGTTTAACACTTTAAAAGTTTAAACTTTAAACCCTTGCATTCTTTCTTATTCTGAGCATAAAATTAAAAAAGCCCTATGGCTACTTTTTAATTTTATGCTCAGAATAACAAAGAATGCAAGGGTTTTATAATTTCATTTAAAAAAAACTTGCATTCTCTGTTATTTTGAGCATAAAATTAAAAAATAGCCATAGGGATTTTTTAATTTTTTGCTTAGATTACATAGGAATGAAAGGGTTCAACTTCAAATTCTAAAACTTAAAAAAAAATTGAAAAGAGATTGAAACTAAAGATTTAAATTTATTATTTATAAGCTCAAGCCAAAGATTTAAGCTCAATCAAAACCTACTGTAGATGTGTGTCGACTACCAAAGCTCCCTCAAATTTTCGCGTGGAGTGGCTGAAGCTTGAGACGCGGCTTGCTGTGCATGAGATGGTCGCTGTTGAAGCCTAAGATGGTCATGCCTCACCCAAAAGCTCCGTCCCTGCTGTGCGTCGAGCTTCCTTCTGTGTGTGAGTGCTGTGCATCGAGCTTCTTGCTGTGCGTCGAACTTCTTTCTGTTTCTGAGTGCTGTGTGTCGAGCTTCTTTCTGTTCCTAAGTGCTATGCGTCGAGCTTGTATTTTTGGCGAGAAATAAAAGAGAAATAAAAGAGCCCGTAAGAAACAAAATGCCCGATAAAAGCACTAACGTAAGATTTAAATTTAATATTTGCCTTCAGACTTTAGTCTTCTTCAGACTTCAGCAAAAATTAAAATATAAAACTATGGTGGACCCTGCATGACAGAATAAGCCTAAAAAAATTCATTTTTTAATTGTTTTTGAATATTTTTGACTTCCAGCTAGGGGGGGCGGCTATCCGTTTCGGGTATAGGGAACTGTCCCCAATCCGTCCCCAATCCATATAGGGGACGGGGAAACGTCCCAAAAGGCCAGGGAACGTTTCCTAGCATTTCCGAAGAAATTTGCATTTTCGGGGATGGCGGGGGAAGAGAGAGGTAGGTAGGAGTTAAGTATACAGTCAAAAATATCTAAAATGAGTAAATAATTGAGCATAATCCCATGTAAATCTTTTGAATTAATCAATGACAAGTTGAAAATCATTGCACCTGAGAAAATAAAAAAATAAAAAAAATGATTTATATGAAGGTTTTTGATTGAAAGTTTTTTGGTCAATAGACTTTTGATCGATATATTTCTGGTCGAAAAGGTTTCGATTGAAACTATCTATGTGTCATCCTTGTTGGCAACCAACTCAATGCTTTTTAGAAATTCCTAAAACTTTCCACTTCAACTAAATGTTTCATCAATCATAATGATTTAAAAAATAAAAATAAAAATACCCTTTTGTAGAGCTCGAGTTTAGAATCCAAATATATAAATTTTTGAGTAGTTTTAATATGTTTTTTTTCTAATATTACAAGTAGGTTGTTATAAAAAATAAAGTTGATTAGAAATTTAAAAAACACTAAAATATATTAAAATATTTTTAAAAATATATGACACACTAGAGGAGAGAATCCTCTCCAAAAGGGTTTTTAAATAAAAATAGACAAAAGTTGACGTTAAACGAAAACTATCAAATTTTGTTGATTTTTGACTTTGAAATGTTATGACGCGGAAAATATACATAAATTTTTTTCCATGCAGTAGATATTGAAGTTATCTATTTGGGAAAAAATCAAGGGATTTTTTTTTTTTTTTTGGTGATGTCAACTTG
>VDFB02322976.1:268582-281282 GCA_007258455.2 Sequoia sempervirens
TGAGCTTTTCGGTGATGTGTTCGTTTTGGCATTCTGAGCACTTTCACGAATTTACTATTTTTAGTAAATTCTATTTCTGGCAGTGGTCCTGTTGGTTTCGGCTCGATTGACCTTCTACTTCAGTATGTTCAGTTAGATTGCTCAACTTTGGTTTTGGGGTTCATTTGGAGAGATAAGTTGGATTAATTTTAATTAAGTCACATTATAATGTTATATTTGGCTGTTGACCCCACCTTGGCCTAGTGATTGAACTTATGTTGTTTTAAAAAGAGGGTCCTTGAGGGGTGGCGCTTCATGAAGACTTTTCATTATATTCTTAAGTCAAAAACCAATGTATGAAAAGGTACGCCCATCCTTGGTGAAGATTATTTTAATTAAAAAGTCAAATTGCTTCTAGACAAAGGGGACGCCATCCTTGGAGGGAAAAGGAGTTACTTTAAAATTTGAAAATAGGGTTTCTAGAAGCTTCCAGTGTGCCTTTGCAAAGTTATAAAAGGAGGTCTTGGTCTTCAGTTTCATCATCCAACTTCTTGAGTAAAGTTATGCTGCCGAAATGGTGAGAGGATTGCTTCGAGGAATGAATTCCTCCTAGCTTGGCTCGACTTCGTGCTTGTGAGACAGCACCTAGTGGAGATATTTCTTGTGTTTGAGTGCATTTTGTAGTGAGGTATGCTTTGTTGAGAGTTATTTGCATTGGTAGTTCAGTTATTTGCATTTTCATGTCATTTTCAGAGGTTGCTGAGTTCATAGCTGATTGTCATTTTCACTTATAATTCAAAAATACAAAAAGATTTCATTCTGGGTACTTTACATTCTGACTTGTCTTGGTAGGGCGCCATTTTCTGTCAAGTTTCATAATTTTTAAGCAAGTGTGGATTTTTATTTAGAGAAATCGCCCTTCTCAAGGGGGCCGTACATTTTGTACTTGCATTGGAGTTGAGATAAAATTAAATTCTGCAGATTGGGTCAGTTTTCCAGTCCTCACTTGGGCGCCTTGGTCATAGAGGGCTGTTGCATTTCATTTGGGGTCAAACGGTTGAGAATTGTGAGAGTTGTGAGCATTTCAATTTAATTCTGTGTTGCTGTTTACCAGTTTCAGACCTTGTGACAGTCATAACAGTTTGCATTTTGAGTGGTTCTTGAGTTGGGAAGGTGATAGGAAGCTTAGGGAATTCATTGAGGAAGACATACTTGTTATTGCTAAGGATAAAGAGCTGTATTTACTTGATATTGCAGGCAATCTTCACATATTGTAAGCTGTACAGTAGTACTGTCAGCAATTTTAATATTCCTACAATTTCCAATGTTTGTATCTGCCCACTGAATAAGTGGAAGAGGCTGGCTTGCCGCCTATTTTCTTAATTTGCTTTGTAAACTCAAAGTCTCCGCCATATGGTCGCCTCTTGTCCATCATGGACTGAGTAGCACATGCTTGGTGTTGAGCTACTTTCCAGTTTTGCATTAGATAGGGACCCTCTGACCGAATGCTCGTCGTTCGCCGGCGCATCTCGTGGTTAGAGTTCTTTCCAGCATTTACTTTTGAGACCCTCTGACCAATGCTCACACCTTGCCCATATCGGGATCCTGGTGTACATTCAGGTTAGAGTTACTTTCAGCATCGTTTTGGTTTTCTGACTAACCTTAACGGGTGCTTGACTCATTGTAAGTTGCCTTGAAAAATTTGAAAAAATTGGTCCGGTATATTTCAGGTCCCTATCGGAAGGCATATAGGTCCGTCTCGAGCGTTTGCTCCAGCCACGCGGTCCCACCGGTTCGGCAGGAGTACTTCATCCCTCGGGATGCCCCTTAACGCTTAAGAGGGGTGCCGCTCACTACCAACGCTTTTGGTGCAACGGTAACTAACTTGGTATCAGAGCTCGAGGTCTCGAGGTCGAGACTCGCAGAGCGTGGTGGGCTGTGATGTCCCGATGTGGGCCCCTATCAGAAGGTGACGTAGGTCTGTCTGAGCGGTTTGCCCAGCCACGTGTCTGAGGTCTTCGGCGGGAGTACCTATCCTAGGGATGCCTCAACGCTAAGAGGGTGCCGCTCACTAATAAATCGGGCTTTGGTGCAATGGTAACTAAAACTTGGTATGATTCCCGCACTGACCAAGCCATACTACCTCAAAAATAGTGTGGGTCCCACGCTATGCCAAATACCGCTAAAAATAGTAACTCAGCTAAAAAGTGTCCGGAATATCGTAAAGCCAACTGTCAACATCGACAACTCAGTTGCCAAGCTCCATCAAGACCCTCTATCCAAGCAGCAAAGAGCCTCCAATAAACAGATAATGGCTCAAATTTCCAAGCAAAGCTTATATCCAAGCTATGGAAAGTTAATCGCAATGACTTCAAAATCTAGTTTTGAACACGTCAGGATGTTATTGAAGAAGTGGGATGATGATAGGTGCCAACTCGAAGACTTACTAAAAATAGACGTGCTCTCCAAGAAGTTTGGAGAATGCCCCAAGAGCCCAAAAATGCTTCTAAAAGCATCACTACAACCCATAACACTAACCGAGCTCAATGCCATCAACGGACACCACGAAGGACTAGAACTATGCTCTCCAAGATCTTTGGATTCCCCTTACTAAAGCCAATTAGCCTACAGGAACTTAGGAAATAGGCTAACAGTTACCAAACTAAGTAGGCCTAAGAAGGGGATATTACATATCTTAACACTCTCAATGGATGTAGTACAATATGTTGACCAATTGGGCAACTAGAATTCCATCACAGGCTCAATTGAATGCCATATGGACCTCAAAGGATGTAGCCCCTTAGGTTCCTCAAAGGCATCAAAATACACATCAACAAGAGAGTTTATCGTTGATGTTGAAAGCTTGTGGGAATTGTCTGTCTTAGCTTCTTCAATGATGCAAAGAGTCCAAAATATATGTACAATGACCTACTAAACTATTGGGCTGCCAAAAAGTACAAGACTAACAGTAATATATAACTTATGGTCTTTTTTGTATCCAATAGGTTCTATGAAAGCCATCAAAGACAGCTTTACAATCATATTGATATGGAGCTCCAAGTATTAAACTGCAACAATTTTTTCATGTGACATCACAACCATGTCTTTAATGGCTGAATGGAAACTCTAGCAAAACACTTGTGAGGGACAGGTGTCTATTGTCCCTCCTCAACCCACCCAAAATGGTAATTGCATGGATGCATTGTAGTTGGCAAGCAAAGATCATTGAGCAATTTTTGAGAAATCAGTTTTGGTTGCCATTATCAAGGATTAAGTTTGTTAACATTTTAATTCACACCTTTTGATGTGAAACAAAATGGAATAGGGTATACAATAACCTGTTCTTCAAATTATAAGGGGGGACTCCCTTTGACCTAGAATTTAAGGACTTTGACTATGCAATACCAAAAAACTAAAACTAAAATTTATCTTTTTGTTTCTTAGTCCAAGGCACAAGGAAATTTAGCACTTCTACACTAGACAAGAGAATTTTGTACATAAAACTATCTATGCAGAAAAATAATTTATTACAAAGGGATGCAACTTTCGATTAGATATAGAGATGAAAATCACAAGTTCAAATAGGATTGGAATTCAAAGACTATAAATGTAAATACTATGAAGTATGTGCAAAGATTATGACAAAGCCACAACACTTCTCCCAATAACATCCACAATACAAAGCTTGTTTAATTATCAGATTCACTTAATTCATAAAACAAACAACTTCAAAGACAATGATTCAGTGAACAGCAATTTCAGCAATATGTGAGCTTGAAAATCACTATTAAAATACTAAGTGCAAATGACACTCATTTATAAGGTTCAGAAAGCTATTACATTAAAATAAATAAAAAGCTAACTACATCTACTCTAGGAATAACCTAATTGCATGTAATGCAAGTTTTATCATAAAATCACATTTGCTAAAACTAAGGACTACCAATTAGACTAATGATAGGAATTATTACAAATTAGCACTCAGAGCTCACACTTCTTGGATGGAAAGAGATCTAAAAATAGCTGACTTTGGCTAAAGTTAGAGGAAATCTAAAAATAACATGGGCTATAAATAGCTCTAGAGAGAAAACAAATCTAAGAATATGCTCCTCCTTGAAAATAGTGATAGTGCAGACCAAAAATAGGCTTCTAGATAGGCGGCTCTGAATGATGAAAGTTTTGCAACTCTAATAATCCACTGAGGATTTGAACTTGAACATCCTTCCCTTTGATCTTTCAACAAACCCTAGCTCAAAATAGTGCTCTAATGATTCCCTAGGGTTTGATACAAACCTCTAATAAGAATTTCTTCAAAATACCCCTATAACTGATTTTGCCGATGAATGATATGAGAATTTAAAGAAAACTAACTGTTGTTTGTAACAAAATCTCTTTCAAAACTCTGCACCAAAACCATTCTTACAACAGATTTTGGTCTAATTTCAGCATTCTTGTACTGATTTTGCTGTTTATTGACCTTGAAATGATTAGCAAACGATAGAAGAGAGAAGATTTCAGAAGAAAAAGACTATTGTAAATTGATAAATGCCTGATTTGTCCTCACAAAATGTTGCACTGCTGCTGATATTATCCTGTTGTCAAACTTCTTGTGTTAATTTCTGCTAGATGGCAACCTGGTCTGATTTGTGTTCTGCTGATACTGGTCACCTGTTGACACTGACATTCTACTGTTTTAGATTTCAACCCGACTGCAAAGAGAGTTGACTACAGCCCCTCTGCAGAATGTTGAATTGGCTTCTCATGGTTTTGTATTCTATTTCTCACACCCTACTATGGCATTCTGTTGTACCTTTGATGGAGATTGAAATGACTGCCTTTATTTCAAGACAAAACTCACTTCTATATAAATGAATAAAAACTGTTGTTTTTATGCACCTTTGATCTGTCCTAAATAAAGATATGCTTTTCCTTTGACCGATCATTGTAACTTTAAACAGGATTCTTCAACACTTTAAAAAACGAATTTTCCATTTCAAACATTGAACACTCCTTCCTCACACAGGAGTTGTAATACACTATCCTGTTCTGTACAATTTTTTCCGTTTTTACTAACTCTGTTGTTCAGGCATTTTGTCAAACAGTTCTCTATGTACGTTGTTCTGAGTTTCTTTCCAGTTTAACTGCAATATTGACAATTGTTTCTTAAACATTCAATACAGGAAACTTCACCAATGAATATAACATTACACTGCCAGCACCAATTTTAAATGTCACATATATTTCTTTGTCTTGAACATTTACACTCCATGATATAGACCTTAAATTTCACAAGTAAATAGCAAAGATTCTCTAGTAAAGAATATAAACAAGCAACTCAGGAGTTAATTATAAATAATGATTCCTAACTATTGCGTATTCAGGAGTTATATATATATATATATCTCTGACCTATTCAATGCAGTTACAGCTTCATATACAGAGCACATTCACAACGGTGCGGCATACTGGAAAGTATTCATTATCAGCAATTGATGGAATTGCTTGCAAACTCTGACCTAAAAGTGCCACAATTCTATTATCTTGACAACGTGCTTTAGTCCTCTGTTTCAAGCATCGAATTGCCTTGTCTTTTCTCTTCACCGGCTCAAACAACCACTAAAGCAAAGTAAATGTTTTTCCTTATGCCCACATAACTCCTCCAGTTAGAATATAAGTGCCACGAAAGCATTCCATTTCCTTCCACGTTTCATTTCTACCGCTATACCATCAGATGTTCTTATGTGATACAACTTCCCAATAGAATATAATATCGGGCTTCCTTTTCAATAGCGATATATCTATTCCACCTCCTGAGTAATGGAACAAAGACTTTATTAGAAACGTTTGAATCAATGATGTATGTATATGCAACGCCAGGTGGTATTCGCATCACCTTCTTATTCTTCGACAGATTGAGACTAATTCAAAATATTCCTCCTTCACAATTTAAACGCGATTCCACTCCAAAGAAAACGTTAATCAAAGTAACGGCAGTATTTAGAAAGACTTGACTTAATAATCATTGACTCCTTACTATAGCAGCTACTTCAAACTCAATGCTCAAATTACTTCCTGGCTTGCATTAACATTTTTAAGGAGCGGAATGAAATATGTTAATTTCGTAACCACCCGCCTTGCTTTAATTCATCGACTCCTTAATATTCTGACGGCATGTTGTACCCAAACCAATTTTTTTGCTTCATCAAGGCATTTTGTTTAAAAGAGTCTAAACCTTGCTACAATGATGTCAAATACAGTTTTTGGGCAATATCAAGCATGGAGTTTTGTCAGTATTGTGTCAGTCAAAAGTAGTATCTGTTGATCAGAACCTGATTAGGAGACTCAGAACGAGGTATTTCACAATGGAGGAACATTTCACGACAACAATTTTACTTTTGCATGGTCATTTCAGTGGCCAAGACGAAGATTTCAGTGGTCAAATTTATGAGGATTTCTCAGGCAGAGCAAATTTGCACCCCTGTAGCTCAGGGGCGCCCTTCTCTTTGAAGGCCCAGATTTTGTGGCATGTGCTTGTAAATGCAGTCAATCTCTTCAGAATTTGCCCAGTTATCCATCAAGCTATCCTGCGAGGTGATCCGAGGTCTATAACTCTGGTAACTGACGTCAGAAGCTGAGGTACAGGAGATTGCAGTTTGCAAAAGTTGATCAGTTTTCAGCTTTTTGCGCCTCTGTAGCCCAGGGGCGCCCTTCTTAGAGAGGAGTTAGATTTTGGCATTCCTGCCTGCTGCTGCATTTAATCTCTTCACGACTAGTCTGGCTATCCGACAAGCTATCGAATGCAGACATCCGAGACCCAGAGCTCCGACAGTCAAGGTCAGAAGATGAGGTTACAAGGAGGCTTCACATCACAAAAATTTCTCAAATGGTAAAATTGTGCCCCTATAGCCCAGGGGCGCCCTTCAAGATGACCCCTGAGATGGATGAGTTTGCAGATGAGGTTTTCCTGACTTCTTTGCTACTCTAGTCCAGTTTCGCAACGCACCAGTTAGCCAGTCAATCCGATATTCTGAGAGATCGTGGCAGAGATTCTACTAAACACATAAATTAGCGGGTGGAGTATCATGAAACATACACTATAGCCTCTATAGGCCAGGGGCGCCCAGCTTTTAGGCCTATCAGATGGGGTTATTTGCTTTCAAAGTCTTCACGGGACTTGAGCATAATTACTCCAGCTATCCAATGAGCCCAGTCGTCAGCCTCCGAGATTTGGCAAATGCTCATACGTGCGAGGTCTTTCCAAAATACTGAAAAATGAAGACAGCGTGAAAAATGGCTAAGTTTGGTCGTATATTCCATCTTGGGAAAGGCGCCCTTCTCTTTAAGGTCTTAGAAGCAGTTTTCTTGCTTCGTCACCTCCAAAGACATCTCTCGTAGGTCCTTCTAGCTACGCGTTGAGATAGACGGTGCACGAATCAGATCACCCCAGCTCCCAATATCAGAGGTCAAAGTAGGGCATCTGGTTGAGAGTTGCACTTTTGTCAAAATGGTGTTTGAGCCTTTTCAGGCCAGGGGCGCCCTTGCTTTTGCAAACCCTAATGCAACTTTCAGGTGCCTTACGTACAGTCGTTGGATGCAGAATATCTCTAGTCATGCAGTGAACCTATCATCTAGTCAGCAGGGTTCACCGTTCATTGTCAGCAGCCGTTTGAAGCATCAGATGGCAGATCGGAAAAATGGCCAAGTCTGATGTCTAAAAATCAATTTAATCAAAGACGCCTAATTTTTTGAGGTGTTAAACGTTGGTTTTAGCAATGATGACTCCCAATAGACATTTGATCCTCTCTCTGCAGGCTTCGCGATGAATATTCCTGCTCAGTCTCAGCATCACCCGGTCATCCGAAAATCAGTGTTGAATATGGTCAGTTGTAACTTTGTAGTCAGCTACAAAGTAGTAAGTTAGTAAAAAACATAATATCTTGAGCAAATGGACGCCTATAAGGACAAATGAGGACTTTTCGAAATCAGTGAAGTTCGTCGGACGAGT
This sequence comes from Sequoia sempervirens, assembly GCA_007258455.2. NCBI lineage: Eukaryota > Viridiplantae > Streptophyta > Pinopsida > Cupressales > Cupressaceae > Sequoia > Sequoia sempervirens. The sequence goes on from VDFB02322976.1 coordinate 276,567, forward strand.
CCAAGAGCTCAACGTGGTTTGTCAACTGAATAAAATAATATTAAATATTTATTTTGCATGTCAAAGCATTAAATGGCGATTTTCTCAAATTGGCGCCTCTTTGTGCTGGTTTTTCAAAATGCACGATGAATATTTTTATTATTATTTTATTCCGGACTTCAAGTCAGTGTCAGTATAACTAAAGGGGGGTCCAATCAGAATCATTCTATTCCAGTCAAGGTTTTAAAATCTTGCAGTCATCATTATGGTGCGATTTTACTCTATTTAATCATGGCGCCATCATTAAACATTTATCCAACTTGAGCAAAATTCATAATTCTTCATAGCAGACGCGAATTTTTCAGAGTTGGGCAAATTTATCATCAGCAATCAAATTTAGAAACATCAGATATTCCTTTTTGCAAGTGCAGGTTCATAGATCATCAGCAAATTTGAGAAACAAGTGGCGATTTTGACAAAGAAAGACATTCAAAAAATGCCTTTTCTCCTCTCAGATTCTCCAAATTCTCTTAGTTTTCAATTCGCATGTTCCCGAAATTGGTAAATTTTGGCAAATTTGATCATCTGGATCGTTTCTATATAGCTTCCTCGAGTTAAATTCATGTGCTTGAATTTTCAAGAATTTTTAACTCCAGAGCATCAATTCTCGAGTTTCTAATTTTCTCAACTGAAAATTCCTTGCATGGTCGAGTAGAAGTCATATTTTCGCATTTCTAACGATCTGGGTTGTCTTAGAATCTTTTTCTGGACAAAACCCATATCTCAAATTTTTCGCCGAAAATAACCCTTCAATAGGCTATTTTTAGCCTCAGCAGGCTATTTTTAGCTTTCTAGAAATCTTGTCAGAACATAGTCGAGTTCACAGTCAACGGGCGAGTTTTTCAAAATTCAGTACACTCAGCTTGAATACAGGACCAAATCAGTCCTAACTCACGACTTCGTCGGGACAGTTGAGACGAATCTTCACAAGGTGCTGCCAGAGGCAGTCTTAGATCCTGTCAAGATCAGAGATTCAATTATTCAGAACATTCAGCAGTTCGGGTTACTTGAGGCCGCTTCCATACCTATCTCCGCTCATTGTGTTGAGTTTGTGATGTCTTGTATTAAGCATTACAACTCTGCTACTCGTGAGATAGTGTCAGTAGATGGACGAGTTATTTGTAGTCTCAAGCCTCTAGACATTGAAAGAAGTTTTGGTATTCCTCAGCACCCGAACAGTCTGGTTATTTCTATGGAGCAGTGTGAGCATGCATTCAACGCTGGTGTAGACAAGTGCCTGGCAGAACGATAGTTGAAGCAAGCAAAGGACAAATTGCCCTACACTCTTCAATTGGATTTAGCCTATTTCCGGAAATCCGTAGGCTAAGCTGAAGCAGAAAATTAGGGTTTCCTCTTTCAGATGCTTTTTCGAGGGTTTGCATGTAAAAGGTTTCTGGGTTTTTCTGAGTTTTCAGAGACCTCCAGGGTGGTGTGACATGCATCTGAATCTGACAATCTTTCCAGGCACTTACTATTTATAGTAAGTCATGATGGTTGCCCGATTTGTACTTAAAATGATATTTGGAAACACTTACTATTTATAGTAAGTCGTGATACTGCTCAGTTGGCTTTCAGAGGAAGTTGTGCAAACTTACTATTTATAGCAGTTTGCTATTTTTGGTAAGTATCTTTTAGTAGTATCTTTCTAGCAACAGCTCAATCATTTGCAGTTCAGTTTGGTTGATCAGTTTGGCTTTCTGATGGTTTTGAAGTCAATTTACTATTTATAGCAGTTGGCTATTTTTAGTAAGTCTAATTTTGGCAGTGGCATCATCAGCAGTTCAACTCAAGTCATCATGCTATTTTTAGCAATCCTTCAGTTTCAGTTTTGGCGTTGGTTTTGGTTATCTCCTTGGACTAAGTTTTATACTTAGTCAATTTTCATGTCTTGAAGTTGTACCCCACGCCTAGGCTTAATAAATTCATGCTGTTTTAAAGAGGGGACATTAAGGGGTCATGTTGAGCATTTAATTATTTAATAAATGCTTTATTGTTGCAATATGGAAATGGACGCCTAAAGGGGAAGTTGAATAATGTTTTATTATTTCAAAAAGTAAATGCTTAAAGGTGGCGTCCCTCTTGGAAGATGAAGTGATTCGACTTCTTGGAATTTGAAGTGTTTCATTTGCCAATTGAAGCTTATATATTGAGGCTTTTTGGAGAGCTGATTATGAATGTGATTGAGAGCAAAGTTATGCTGCTGGAATGAATCGAGAACCTGGCTAAGGGGAAGCTTAGCAAATCATTCTTTCTTCGGGCCTAAAACTATGGCTTCCTAGGAAGATTTTTGAAGACCATGCTTCATTCAGGAGTGTGGATAGAGTTCAATGCTGATTTTGATTACAGGAAGATTGCTGATTTATAGTCTGTTTGTACTGTTGTTGTCAATGGATGAAGGTATTTTCTGTTCATAGCTTCGTCACAGATTTTTATTTCATTCTGGGTATTCGCCCGAGCTGTTTCTCTGTGAGGGGCGACCCTTCCTGCAAATTTTGGGAATTTAATTCGGACTACTGATTTTTTCTAGAGAAGGTCGACTTCTTCAAAAGGGCCGTACCTTTCATGCTTGTTGCCTTGGGAATCGTGCCTACTGTTGCTGTTGTTTTTGGTTTGATATCTCCTTGGTGTTTGGATTCCTAGCTCCTAGTTGTCATTTGGTTGTGGTTTGGGGGCATTCCGAGCTGATTCGGAGAAGATACGTCCATTTATGTGAGGTTTGATGTTGCTGGTCTGATTTTCTTTTATTATTGTTTCTATATCAGACTTATTAAATAATGGTATTTTGATAGTTGAGCTTCATTTCTTCATCTTATATCATTGTAAATGTTAGAGGAAGTGTTACTCTAACTGATTAATGTTTTTGGAAGCTTATCTATTTCATTTGCAGCTATTCTTATTCTTTGTAAAGCTAGTTAGTAGTACTAACAGCTCTTTCTTTATTTGCTGCAATTTTATATTTGTTTTACACTCCCACAATTGAGTGGTTGAGTTTTAGAATAAACATCTTTCTTGTTTGTAAGTTCCCCCCACGTTATAAGTGGTTGTGTGGATAGTATTCCCCCCACCTTATTAAGTGGAAGAGTGGATTTAAAGGCTGGCTTGCCATCTAATAATTGTTATAAACTCACCCACTAATTAAGTGGAGTATTCCCACCGCTTGTGGATGCTTGCAGTAGCAGATGAATTGTACTTTCAGTTCAAGTTTATTCCTAACGATCCTCTGACCATATGCTATCACCTCGCCCACATTGGGATCTTGGTCAACATTCTTGGTTAGAGTTACTTCTTGGCTGATTTGCATTTGGTGCTAACGCTAATTAGTGTTTGGTTGCTGATTTTTATGTTAATTTTTGGGAAAAAATTAAGGGGAATATTTCAAATGGTGATGGCAATGCTTGAACTTGGAGAGTGACATCGTGCTGCTTTTTAGGAACTCAACGTTCTTCCTCCTTGGACCCATGCACTTGTCTTTCTTGCAAATGACGGCTGGAGAATATGTTGCGATTTCCTTACAGTTAATCACATCGCCTTTCCCTCTTGGGATATTTACGATCCCTTCTGAATTTGTCTTTTTTGGAAGTATGACTTCAAATCGATGTTGGTAGTGTCGTCCTTATACATTCGATATGTTTTCCTTTCTATTTGTGTTGATCCCCAAACTGATATATATTTGTTTTGTCTTACTCTGACTTGGCCATCCAACTCACCTAGCCCGCGTCAGCTTCAGAAGAGTTGAGTTTTTCTTTCTCTTATTCGATTCTTTGTCTTTATTTGCCTTTATTTGACTTTGTCTTTCCCAGATAAGTTGTGATTCCTTATTGTCGTCCAATTCTCCTCTCATGCGATTGTTTGTCTTTTCTAAATGTAATATTTTCCAAATCGCGATTTCCTTTGTCTTGTCTCTTAGCTAGATGACAACAACGATTTGTCCCTTTGTCAACCTGTTGTCATTTATGCCAGAATCATGAATTCAATTGCCTCCTAAATATCAAATGCTTCCTCCCATAAAATCGAACTCCCTTGTGAATGGAAATATCTCACTCTGTAATAATCGAACTACTCTAGAACTAAAAGTGATAACAAAATCTGTCAATCCTTCCTTCCAATCGATTCACCTCACTTTCACCAAATTTGGCCTATGGCCATTAAATTTGCAAAACTGAAATGCCCTCAATAATTCCTCCAATCGAATCACAACAATACATCAGTGTTGTGCCAAAAGAAACAATATTAACAACAATACCTCAGCTGTTGCAACTCAGCAAACTTCTCAGTAAGATGCAATAATACTTCAGCTATTGCACCCAATTAGCTAGTTCTCAGAATTGCAATAATACAACAGCTATTGCAATTTGTCAAATCCTTCAATGAAGCACAAGTAGAAACCCTGGATGGATTTCTCAACTCCAGCCAAGGTTGATCTTTCACAACCGAACCTGGCACTCTAGATTCTTCAAATCCACGAGCGAGCAAAGCATTCAAGCTTCAGTTTTTTACCACGCAGTGTGATGTCCCGATGCGGGCCCCTATCGGAAGGTGACGTAGGTCTGTCCGAGCGGTTTGCCCAGCCACGTGTCCGGGGTCTTCGGCAGGAGTACCTATCCTGGGGATGCCCCCTTAACGCTAAGAGGGGTGCCGTTCACTACCAGTCCGGGCTTTTGGTGCAACGGTCAACGG
>VDFB02322977.1:0-34196 GCA_007258455.2 Sequoia sempervirens
TTGCTCTCAGATTGTGTAAGCAAAGCTTCTCAGAATGGCAACCTGCAGAACGAGTGTGCAAAAAGGAAAATACTTCTTTATGCTATATGTTGGTGGAGTGAAAATGTTGATACGGATATGCACAGGGGCTATAAATTATGCACAGGGGCTGTAGATTATGAATGCTATGATATGAGGTGGATAGGCCATGATATGGAATATTACTATGCTATACTATGATGCTAGAATGCTATGAATACTAGAAGGCTATGCTATTGCAAATTGACTATAGTTTTCCTGTATGAAAGCTTCTCTGTGATTTCAAAGACCCGACAGTCCTTTTATAGATTTTTGCAGGCAAGAGCCTGGCTCGCAAAGATCAATGGCTGTGAGATTATCTGGTAGATTTGAATGGTGAGAGATGGAGAGGTTGAGAGGAAGATGGAGAATGTTGGGAGGTTGGAGAGAAGAATGGAGCCTTGTCTTCAACCCACGGGAACAAGCTTGCACACGAACAAAGAAATTAATTTTATATTTTGGAATTTTGTTTCACACTTGTTGAAGATAATCCAATATTAAATAAATAAATTTATTTAATTTCATGTGAGTTTGATTTTTGATTTTAAGGACTATAGAAAATTTAATTAAATATTTAGAATATTTAATTGCAAATAGACTTTAGAGGATTTAATTAAATATTTGGAATATTTAATTGTGAATAGAATTTAGAAGATTTAATTAAATATTTAGAATATTTAATTGTGAATGAACTTTAGAAGAAAGGAATACTTAATCCTTATTTGAATAAAATATTCAAGTCAGGATTATATGATAATTAATATAAATAAATCGTAATGTTTATTTAATTAATTAAGAAATGGATAAGAAAAGTGATTAAATAAACTTATTTAATTAATTAAGAAATGGATAAGAAAAGTGATTAAATAAACTTATTTATTTAATCGAAATAAAAGAATGAACAATATAAATAAATTATTTAAATTTATTTATACATAAATCAAATTCAAAGATTTAATTAAATATTAAAAATATTTAATTAATTACTAGACTATTGTGATGTGACCATTTTTAGGTGTATACAAATATAATATGTGAAACCTCTTTAAGAAAAGGTTATTTGTTTATGATTGATATCACACTCCCTTTTCAAGATTCCACTCAATGATAACCCTAGAGATCTCAATGCAAAAGTGAGAGAGATCTTACAATAGGGTTGTCCTAGAGACTAAATATGATCTAATGAGGGGTTCACCACCAAGTTTAAACTTGGAAAAGATAATGAAATGCAAGATTAAATGTAAAACCATAGTTGGATGCAAACTAACACTAAATGACCTAGAAGGATGAATGAAATCTAACAAAAAACTGTAAAACTGAAAGTGTGCACCTAGGAAATTGGAGATAGCAAAATAGAGGTCTGAATCACTAGAAATATGCTTTAAAGGCTTACTGGGACTCATTTTCCAAGCTGGGTGAATTAGTCTTGTTTTTGGGAAACTATGCAAGAACAATTTTCTGCCAAAAGGGTATCTAGATCTACAAAATCTTGAAAATCTACTTAAACTGGGACTCATTCACCAGAAGTGGTGAATTAGTCTAGTTGGGATTTTCTACAACTTCAAAAGTTGATCTTGCTCTTCTTTTTCTGCTCTGTCCTTCCTAGCTAGTTTCTGGATTCGAATATCTAATTTGCAACTTGTAGGTCTTCTCCAATGTTCTCCAAAGCTTGGCGACAACTTTGACAACTTTGGATGATTTGCAACTTTTCTCCAATCTTGCTCCTAAGGAAATCTTCAGCCTAAACTTGCAAATCACACACAAAGGAGAGGGGAAAATGTTGTTGGATTAGTGGATAGGGGTTTTCCTTGGTCAAACCCCTTATTGGTGATTAAACCTTGAAATGAAAGAAAATATGAATGGAGAATGATGAATTAACAAAAGACAATGCTGCAACTCACCAAACCCTACCAATAAGGTGCTAGAAATATGCTTGAAATGCCTGCAATGGATGTGGTTCTTGACTCTTGTGTGATTGATATTGATCTTGCTTGAAACACTTGATTGAATCACAAAACCATACATCACAATTGTTAGCACAATAAAAAACATGATGGATGAAATCTTTGACATGATGATTGACACTTGAGTGTTTCTCTAAAATGCTTGATAATATACCCTTGAATACTCTTGAATGCTCTTGTTAATGCTTAATGATCTCTTGAATGCTCTTGTCAATGCTTAATGATCTCTTGAATGCTAGGTGTTGAATATGAGTGAAAGAACCTTGTATTTATACTCAATTATGCAAGAATTTCTGAAATTACAGCACTACAAGCCAACATCAGATCTAGGAGAATAAAATCCTGCTAGAAATTTGAATTAAATTTTGATTTTGGGCCACACAGGACTCATTCGCCCAAAGTGGTGAATGAGTCCCGTCAAAAATAATGTATGGGACCAAAAACCAAAAGTGCTTAGAAATGTGTGAAAACCAAAAAATCTAGGTGGGACTCATTTTCCCAAGGTGGTAAATGAATCCTAGATCAATAAATATGGGCCACACAAGCCAAAAACACTTGAATTATGAATGGTTACTGATTGGTGTCAGGATTATCCTCGAAAAGATGCAATAAATGAGGCTTGTGGATGCCAAATAAGGCCAATTAAAGCATAAGAAAGCCCAATTATTAATGAAAAGCCTAGAGAAGTGTGAAAGTGTGTTAGAACACTTTACAACACTCATAATAAGGAAAGATTAATGTTGAAAAGAGGTTTATTAGGTTTAGTTAATTAATAAGACCTTAGAAAAGTGTGAAAGTGGGTTACAAAACTTCACAACACTTTAGTAATGTACAATTAAAATATATTAGTTCACAAGGGCCCAAGACCTAATGTGAATGTGTTAACCGCATTACAACACTAAATCAAGGAAACATTAAGCCGAACTCACAAGGAGGGCCCAATCAAGCAAGGAAAAGTAGAAGGGTTACTTTTTTCATGATTCTGATATGATTTTGAGCATTGTATCAAAGAATAATCAAGAAAAAATTGTTAAATAAGCGTAGGACAACTGAGAGGGGGGGTGAATCAGTTGTTACACAAATTCAAACTTAAAAATTTATCACTTATCAATTCTTCAACCACACTATTCTGTTATTAAATATGAGCATGAAACACAAATAATAGAAAGTAAATCAACACAAAGAACCCAAATTTTTATGTGGAAAACACAATAAGGGAAAAACCATGGTGAGGATTAACTCAAAATATGAAGATTATAAATTGAATACAAAAGGCTCACTGCCCAGAAAAATGACTCACTATCCAAATACAAAGGCTCACTGCCTACAAAAAGTACTCACTGTCCAAATTCAAAGGATCACTTCCTACAAAAAGGACTCACTATCCAACAGGGAGGCTCACTGTCTATAGATACAAAGAAGAACAAAAGATCCACCACTGCAATTAAAGTATGTTCGCAGGATTACAGAAACCTTCAACTCACTGAAAAATTGCTATCACAACTCACTCACACACACTTCTTCTCTTACGATTTGTGGCACAGTTTCATCACTTTGCATCACACTATCTGTAGACATGAAAAATTAATATTATGCATTTGATCAGATTCAGTAAAATTAGGTCTCACATTAGGCCCAGTCATCACTTTCATCCATTCATTAAATAATCTCATTTCCTAAGGTCATTTATGAAATAAACATTATCATCAGCCTTTTAATAAATCAAACATCATCCCTTTAATTAAATAGATCAAAAATTTATTTAATTAAATCCAATCCATATTTCATCCTTTTTTGATTTAAATAAATCAAATATTTAAATCATGAAAGTCAAACTCACCTAATCAGCATTAAACTAACATAATCATCATCTATTTAATCTAACCCTGATTAAATACTAATCTCACCCACTTGCATTCTCTAGATATCTCCACTTGCACAAATAAATCAATTTTATTGATTTATTAAAAACCCTCATTTTCCCTCAACATGGCAAGTTGATTTGTCCCTCCAACATAGCATTTATTACTGTTTTTCTTGTCTCCCTCTCAAAATTTATTGCAAAATTTGAATTAAAATTCTCCCTCTCATGGGAACTCTTCCCAAATCTTGCACATCCATTGACCACTCACCACTTGACAAGTTTCCTCTTCTCATTGGTGGATCTTTAGTCCCACATTCACCCTCTTGGCCAATCTCTCATCAAGAAAATCTATAAAAGAAGGCCTTCATTCTCATTCATGGATCCACAACTTTTATGCAAGGTTACTCTCTTAATTTGAGAACTCATCTTGCTCATCATTTCCATTGCATTTACATCATCTTGAGCTTTGATCAAGGATTGGGAAAGGGTCACTAGCACATGTGACACCAATCCACTATGGAATAGGTAACTTGCGGTTGCTTTCATAATGCTTTTAGTTTTTATTTCATCCTTTGTTGCATTTTTTAAGCATTTTGCAAGGTATTTCATAGGAGTGTTCTTGAAGGATTTGTAGGTACTAACCCTTGTTTGAAGTTAGTGTTTGCAGATTTCAAAAGCACACTCACAGTTTGGCACTAGAAGGAGGGCGGTATTGAATCTTGGATAATTGATAGAATAACCATATTGATAGCTAAATCCTTCAAATAATTTATGTTTTGAATGTCCACTTCATTTAAATCACCATGTTTGTGGATGCTAAGTAGCTATTTTTTATCATCCTCTTAGTCCACTTTCAATCCTACTTTTTATCTTGAGTATTGCAATCATGCGTAGTATTGTGTTCCAGATAAAATAAAGAGTTGCACATTCATTTTCAAGTATTCTTGGCGTTATTCTTACTTCTTCTTTTTGTGTGGATGCAAGGGACATACTGTATTTACGTTCTATTGTCTTTATTCTCGCTCTAATCATTCTGAAGCTTTTTAGCTAAGAGTATTAGTGTATATTGTGTGCCTTCATTATCTGCTGACAAAAGGGCATGAGTCAAGTTCTGTATCAGAGTAGCATATTCCGCTAAAGGTCCCTGACCTTTTAACAGATTCATTCTGCCCATGTCCTGCAGTTGTTTATCTTGTTAACTTCCCTTGATCAAATGGAAAATAGGCCCTGTCTAGGCGTCCACATTCTATTTTTCCCCTCTGCATATTTACCAGTGTACTTGCAAATATGAATACTGGATAAACATATTCTTTTGATCAAAATCTGCATCCTACTCCCAACATGTCAAGCCATACTTTGTAGAGAGGTCGTTGTAGACTACTGCTAGCTTAAAAACATGCTGAGATTACACATACATATTTAAGCTGTCTATGTTGAGCGCTCCATTCATTACTCCTTGCTTGTGCCATCATTAAGTTTTTCTTGCATTGATATCTCCTTATGTATCTAAACTTCACTTGGGTCGGCCTTTGAATCCAACTCTCGGCCCCGAATATAAATGACAACTAGTTTGATGTTGGGGATTCCATGCAGGTGGACTGACTCCTTTTCGATGATTTGCAAAGCATAAATGCGAAGTTAGGCAAGGGTGGCTGGCTCTGATCTTATGCGTTGGGAAAATAGAATAAAATAAAGTTGGCTTAGTTGCATCTTTGCTACATTGACGATTGCAAATAGGATACTCACAACATGGAAAAGCAAGCTTGATAATCACCACGATTTAATTTCCTTTTTTAAGCATTCTGACAAATATCAAAAATGCATCTTTTGGAGATAGAAAGTCTTGCTTACCTATGTATCTAGGCTTCTCAAAGCTTTTAAATCTATCCACCTTTTACGTGTCTGACTGATATGAGTCCCCTCATCGACTGTATTTGAAGGTAGTAGGTTTTTCTGTTGATTTTTTGTACCTATCAGAAAAATGACAAGATTCAGCTTTACACCCGCCCATTCTAGTTATTTTTAAACTATTTGCTGTCATGAATAGGCATGGGTTCTGGAGCTATTAGAGTGCATGCGACATGAACTTTATGTCATGAATGCGCCAGTCCTTGAGCATTTATGATTGACTGATACATCTGTTTATTAGTCGTCTCCTTCATATGGAAACTAAGTACATTGACTCAAGAAAAGCTTAGAACCTTTCCTATAATTCTGCTCGGCCTGAATCTTGCTAATATCTCCCTCGAGCTTTCTGTCTCTTGAAAATTTATTGTGGACAGCTTCCCAAGAGGGATGTTCAACAAAGCTTAGAAGAGTTATTACTGGTGAGATAACTGGCTAACGGGATTAAATAAAGATCAGATTTCTAGAAAAGGGAGCCCAATCTAGAGACTTTTTTTTTTTTTTTTGTATCTGCACTGTGGAAAACAACTTTATTTGCATAATGTACATTCATTTCATGTATTTTGAATGAATTCTAGAACTATGGTCAGAAAGGGGATTAGTAACAGTTGTCCTTACTATCAATAACATGTCTCAAATGGTTGTTGAAGTCGAGAGCTTTTTTTTTTAGGTCCCTCTAATATTTAAACATAAGCTTCTCTATAAGATAAATGAATCCTTAATTTGGATTGGATGTAATCACAAATACAGACAAGTGTATATCAAGATTTTGATTAGAAATTGTTTCTTATCTTTATTTTGGAATGGGTCTAATAAATTTGGTGGTCTTTATCTTTAAATAAACTTTTCATGACAAATCTTAGTTTATTGAAGAAAGAAAACTCTTATCTTTATGAGAAAACTTTCTAGTTAATATTTGTTTTAAGATCAAAATCAAAACATGATCCACTTAGAGATTTCTCTTTTATTATCATAATCATCCAAATCATTTTGTTCTTTCATTTTTGGGATCATGTCATTGTGTGAAGTTAATAATCAAAATAAATTTAAATACTATGATCCTCACATGATTATCTTTTTATAGGTACAAGGAAAGCGAAAAGTCAACAAAGGTACAAATGAAGGAAAGCAAGGAGAAGGCTAGCAAAAGAAAATGAAAGGAGGATTTTTTTTTGAAAACTCAAAGTGTTTTTAAATGCTTTAAGTGTTTGTTTAACACTTTTTCATGAAATTGTTACCTTTTCGCTCCTAGGACACTAATTTTCGTTTGGGTCTAAAAAGAACAATTTGATTTTTTCCATTTGCAAAGGGTTAAAATTCAAGCTTAGACACTTACTAGATTTTGTTTTGGGCTAAAAATTAGACAAGCAATCTTCATATTTCATTTGGTGCTTAAAACGAATCAAACAATTGCTTTGGAAGAATAAAATGAATGTGTGTTTGCTTTGTTTTGTGGTTACTTACTTAAACTAAAGTCATTGAAAAGGACGTATGCACTTCTCTCGCGCTTCCAAGAGATCTTGAGAATCAAAAGGCCTTTTTGGTGATTTTGGCATAAGATAAAGTGATCACCTCCACACTTCGATTTGGGCTTAAAATTGAACAAACTATTGTGCGAGTGTGAGTGGGGGAATTTTCGCATACATTCTCTTTCTTTGTTGCTATCAAAGATTGATCGAGTTATGGATTTTGTTCTTCATTCACTTTTGCTTATCTTAGAGGGCCCGCCTTGTGGGAAAAAGTAATCACCCAAGGGAATGGCTCAACCGGTAACACTCTAAATCCAAGAGTATTTCCAGCCGGGATATAAATGTGGATATTGGAAGAAACACCAATATCACGCGGTTGAATTCGACAAGATGGATCAGAAAGGGGACTCTTGCCACATTGGGTCAACTCCTACGAACGAAAAGTCCTTACTAGAACCCATGTGCTAGAATTGGCCAAAATCCTTAATCTATTTGTTGGTGCAAGAACAGTCGTTCTGAAGCCACCCCATACTTTTACGGTCTTTAGTAGAAATGGAAAACATTCCATGGGAGTTTCATGGGTGTTGATGCTTGGCTACCCCATATAAGTGAGTGTCGTGGAGGGGAGCTAGTGGGGTCAAGCATCTAACCATTCGCTAAAGATAAGCGTAGCTGGACTTGTCAAAGTGGGGATTCAACAAATACTATCTTACACATCGATAGGGCTTGTACTTGTTTTGGTTTGAAAACACAGTATTGTATTTGAAAACATTTGCAAACAAACACTTAACAATATCATTCAAAATTTCAAACCCTTTTGGAGATAAATTCCATTTACCCAATCCATATGTTATTGCTTTCCCTTGGGATTCACGTCCTTAGAGGTTTCTAAACATTGGATTATATCTCAATTTATCTCCTTAAGTAAACAATAGGAAACCCTTGCCTTAAGTTCATTAAATTTCCACATAACATATCTTGTGGAGTTTGAAGAAATTAAGACATTGGACATCTTAGTTGGAAAACTTAAATCAAAGAAAGTGTTTTTTTTGTAAAATAAAGCCATTAAGAAAAGATAAGCAAAATGAATTTTCATGTGTGATTGGAGACTCACAAATCCCAAAGAAAAAATCATTGAAAATCTGAAAATGAAAGTTCGAATGAAATCAATCCTTGGTTACAAAGGTCTTTAGGAAGCATTTGCATGCTCTTCAATACCTAGATCTAGGCAAAAAAAAAAGTGGTCTTTTTAGGTTCATCTAGGGATCAAAACATATCAAAAATATTTTCATCCATCCCCCAAACACCAAACCCACCTTCATCTCATAAATCATCTTTTGAAAAACCTTGAAATCATTCTTGAAGTGCTAGGCTTTATGACAAAATAAAAATCATCCAAAAAACATTGTGACCAAGTCCTTGAAACATTTATCAAAACACCTTTTGGCTAGGCATGTGTAGATGCATCCTTTTGCATATACTTAGTCAAAGTTATCAAAAATCATCTTGTCTAGCTTAGTGTATGTAGATGAATCCTTCTTCATATACTTAGTGAAACAATCATCTTGTTTGGGTAGGTGTGGATAGATGCATCCTTCTCCTCACACATATCCAAATAATCATCCTTTGAACAAAACTATCCTTTAGATCATTAGCAAACATCTTAGGGTCTTTTTGTTCAAAATCAAATCCAAATCCAAATCAAGATCAAGGACAAAACCTCAAAACCTCATAATCTCAAAATCCTAAATCCTAAATCCTAAAAGCCTAGTATTTCATTCAAGATTTATTAAAAGCCAAAAACATCCATAACATCCATCTTTAAACATCACCATCATATCATCATCACATTTGATCCTAAAAAGCATCCTAAAAAAACTTTCACTTTGGGACATAAAATAGAGATTAATCCAAAGAATCAAGAGATTCATCTCCCATATTCTCGAAGATTGATCCTCGTTTTATGGTTCTAACTAGATCTCAATACAAGAAGAGTATGGAAGCCAACAAAGAAATACTCGCTTCAAGTGATCTTAGCCAAACCACTCCTGAAATGAATCCCATTGGGGATGGAAATATCACAATTAGCCTTCCAACATCATCGCAAAACCCAGAAGAGGAAACCCAAGGGGAGGATCTTACCTTTGGAATGTCTCACAAAGAAGTAGCTGAAATGCTCCAAAATCCAGACAACCATAGAATCATCAACATCATGATGAGACTTAACCCTTCGTTGTACATGCTTGAACTAGAAAAACAAGGGGCCAAGTTACCTTCGGATTTTGATGTGAGTACCATAGTGGAGACATCATTTCCACCAATCTCATCCACCTTTATCACACCCATCATCGCATCCAACATGATTCCAAATCCGCCACCCCTACCACCAAAACCAAACTTAGCGAGACAATATGACGTTGTGCTAAAGGTACACCAAGCCTACCAAAAGGCTATCCAACAATATCTAGCCACACAACAAGCAAGACAAGCTCAACAAGCCTCTCAAGCTATCCAACAAACAATGACTGTTGAGAACAAGGATCAAGATCACTCCATCATTGAACACCTTGAATTTGTGTCTACTCCATCCAATGATCAAATGAACATATGTCAAGAGTCACTTCTCAATCATGATCAAAATCCACCAACAATACCCAACAATGATCCAATTCCACAAATGTCAACATCATTTGACCCTATGGTTGAAGACCTTAGAAATCTCTCTACCGCAATTGTTGAAAACAATGTTCAAGATCTATCCATCAATAAAGATATTTTCGCTTCATCCAACAAGGCATCGACAAGTGATCATGTTGAAAATGTATCTACATCACCTAATGAGGTAGAGGAAATGTCTCAAGAATTTATTCTAAAGTATGATCAATGTCTTTCACCAAAGTATAGCAATGGTCCTTTCCAAGACACATTGACATCCTTTGACCTCATGATTGCCGATATTGAAGGAATCTTCAACTCGACACCTGATCCAAGTCCACTCAAAGATCATGAAGATATTAAGCCACTTCCCATGCATAATGAAGATATCCAAGAGGCATTTGTAAGCAGTCCATCCTTTGAAACTGACTCATGTCAAGAACTTGATCCAAAGCATGTCGAAAGCAACTTTGAAATCATTCAAGATCAAGAATTTGTATCTTCAAGATACTACAATAATCTAATGGATACTCTCTTATCTATGCAAGATGATAATATCCATGTAGCACATACTCCTCCATCTACCTATGAGATGCTTTCTATGGATGGACACGTAGATGATCTTCATCTAGAACAAGATTTTGTTAGACAAAAAGAGCAGATTACTAATTCCTATAATCAAACAGAGTGGTCAACATCAAGATCAAATATGTCCCAAATTCAGATTGAGGACATCATGAATAAAGATATCAAACATTATCCAATCAAGGAAGCAAATCAGAAAGAATAGTATAATCCAGAGTTAGCAGAGCAACAAATTGAAACATCATCTATAGTGGTCATTTGTCAGAACATGTTTATTGAAAAAGATATCTCAAAACAAGCAGAATCAAGGAATAAAGGTGATACTATCACCATACTGGGGGCAACTTCATCTCAAGCAAGCATCAATATAGGGAGCACAAAGAATCCTTGTGATTAAAGCATTTCCAATACTACAACTAGCCATGTCATGAATCTCCATCCACCCATCACCCCATCCACGAATTGGGACCAACGTCAAAAGGAAGATTTGAATCAAACTATGAAGAACGTTATCAAAGCAAAAGAAGCTAAGAAGCATAATGGACAAATCAAATACAAATGGATACCAAAGAAAGATCATTCCTATCAAACTCCATTAGTCAAAGAAACTGTGGGGAAAAATAAAAGAGGGAAAATTATCCATCAAAGACGTCCACAAAAGAAAAAGCAGGCTTTTCAAACGACGTACATAGTATATCAAGCAGTTGGTCCTAATTCAATGCACACTTTCGTATCCACCCATCATTGCTCATCTTCCCAAGTTTGGAGAGTCAAAAATTCCAAGCTGTCAACCAATCCATCTCATATCCCTAAACACACTCCATCCACGCCTCCACGCATAATATCCAATTCTCACATTGACCATGTATTTTCAACGACCCTTCATCATAAGGATTCAGAAGGCACTCTATCGCGATGTACGTACAGAGATAGAGTTAACTCTGGTATCGATGAAGCAGATCATGAATCCCAAAAGTTGCATTCAAGTGCACGTATCTTAGCAAAGCAACTTCTTCAAGCAGGATATCGATGGCACATTATGACAGGGGCATCTACATTAGAAACACCTCATGATTCAGCATGAGTTTAAAATATTTCAAAAAAATAAATAAATCAAAAAGCAAAAAATCCAAAAAAATAAAAAAAAAGGATTGAAAACAGTAAAGATAAAAATTGTCCTCTAGTGAAAACCACTACGGTGGCGCTTTGGGCAAGATCATGATGAAAACCTAGCAAACAGGCATCATGAGTAGAATCGAGCATCTACGTGCGCTAGTTCAGTTGAAAGCATCTCATCCCATCCATAATAAATCGAGCATTCCATCCATCTTATCCATAATAGATCCATTCATCGCTAAACCATTGATCCAATCCATTTTTTTATACACTACGTCCATCATCCAAGTCATCTTGATCTTGATGAATTTTGGGGCACACTTTACAGTTGCTTATGGTAAACATCTTGACATGGGTCATTTTCATTGATCCTATCCTATGTAGCATTATCTGAGCTATGAAATACTATCCAAATGAACATTCGTTATTTGAGCACCTTATCTTATCGCAAGATAAATCCTTGGCATACTTTGCATGCTTACCATTTCCATCCATCCATACACTTATCTGAGCATCTCATTACATACATTGCTAGACATTGGGGGCAGATATTGGCATCTTGCTTCAGGAATAAATCTTGATCTATGTCCTCCAACTTATGTGGCGATCTCAACATTGGCAAACGTGAAATCAAATTGGTCAAGAATCTGTAATCCAAAATTCCAAATCACTAGCCCAAGGCATATTTTGATGAGAAGACATTCCTTATCAAGCTCCATCTTTCATCAAACATCAATCCAAATAATCACTATCAGTTGCATCTAATGCACCCTTCAAATGTCACATCAAATCATTTAAACAACTTTTGCTCCAAAATCAAGCTTCATCAATCATGATCAATTGAATCTAATCAAGAAATCATTATCTCAGGATATCCTTGTGTTGCTTAACACTATCCTTTCATTGTTGTGCATCCTCAACAATGTGATCATCATCAATCATCATCATTCAAATCTTTGCATTGTTGTGCATCCTCAACAATGTCATCATCATCAATCCACTAATCAGATCAATCAACCTTAGCTTGGTTTTCAACAAAAATCTCAAACAGAGCACTGGTATCATCACACATGTCCATATCCTAATCATCAAAATCATGCGAAAATCCAAAAACATCAGAACATCAGAAAATCCAAAAACATCAAAACATCAGAACATCAGAAAATCCAAAAACATCAAAACATCAGAAAATCCAAAAACATCAGAACATTAGAAAATCCAAAAACATCAAAACATAAAACATCGAAAATTAGGAAAATCCAAAACATCAAACATCGAAAATCCAAAACATCAAAATATTGAAATCCAAAAACATCCATCGAAAATCCAAAACATCAAAACATATGAAAATCCAAAAACAGTTAAAAATTCATTCAAAAAGTCCAAAAACAGGTCATCTTGTCGAACTACGTCATCTCTGAGCTTGAACGTAGGCAAGGTTGATCTTTGATCATCCTCGAGACATTTAGGTCAGTCCTATAGGAGTCCGTTATCATGACATCTCATCATGTATATCGTCATCTGTAAATCAATCAAATCGTAGTCAAACTACGTGGTCTCTATGTATAACATAGGCAAGGCTAATATGTTGATCAGCCCCGAGGCCCCTAGGATAGGTCTTTAGGTTAGTCTCTCGGTCAAAATCTCAAAAAATCCCAAAAACATTTGAAATTTTGAAAAATCAAAACATTTGCAAAATCTTGAAAACACTAAAAAACAGCCTCAAAACATTTTAAAATGTCAAAAACATCCAAATATTTGAAAAATCCATCCCCTCATCTCGCTTGCACCCGCAATAAACACCATTCATAATAAACTGATCGTCATCCTCAACCTTTGGTGAAACAGTTAGAAACAAGTCTAGCAGGTTAAAAGTAAAACTCAAAAGCGTCAAGTCTCAAGTCTCAATCAGTACGTAAACAAGTTGGTCAAGTCTTTGTGTCGATAGTCCATCATCCAAACAGTCCCATATCAATCATCTGATAACATCATGTTCTAGGATGAATCCTTCCTACAAGGGGCATTATTTATCAGAAATAAAACTTTGGATAAACGAAATGATGTGCCACCATCCACTAACATGTCCTAGGATGTATCCTTCCTACAATGGGCATTATCTTTTGGCAATAAGTTTCGGTTCTTATCCTTAAAAACACATTCCCTTTTGGTTAGCGGTATTGAAGAACATTGGCTTGTTTGCGTATTGATCTTTTCTTTCGATTTATCTCATTGCGCTCAATCCAAGGACCTCTCGATGATATCCGAATGAAGGATTTAGAGAGATAGGAATGGGGCAACGATCATTATTCTTTTGTTTTGTGCTTGTTGGACGTTCTTGTAAAATAACTTGGCGAATACTTGCTTTGTTAGATATGTATGGAGGATGTTTCAGATAGCTTGTTGACTATTGCATTGATTGGTTATACCTTTCCGTGTTTTGGTCTGAGATGTTTGAGACTTCTAAAGTGCATCCTAGCAAGGTTTCCATTTGTCAGGTGTGAACAAGAATACTCCTATCTATTTGTTGAGTCAAAGTCCATCACGCTAAGTATAACACCATCCTGGTCCTTCATACCTTGATGCATCATACTTAGGCATGTTATCAAACATAAAGTAAGTGACCCTTTGAAAATCCCAATCCTTGATAAGCAAATCATCCATCTATCTTTTCTCATCTATCATCATCATCATCATCTCTCATAATGTTGGTTTGTTGGATCCTCTTGTCATCATCTAATTTCTTCATTTTCCACACTAACATCACAACATGAATAGTTAATCATCATCACTAATTCATCCATCATGCATCCATCATGCATCCATCGTGCATTCATATCATCATCATAATATAGATCTGTTAGTCTAAGCATCTCATAAATCATACATTTGCATAATCATAGCATATCACCTCATCAATCTCATCCATCTCATATCATATCATCATTTAAGTTGTTTAGGATAATATAGATTTTTTATTCTAAGCATCTTAAAATCATCTCATTTGCATCATCACCCATAAACACCCATTTTGAACCTCTTTATTGCGAGATCGACCCTCAAATCGAATCTTTTCGCTCGATCTCTCAAGGGGGCAATGTACCAGTGTACTTCTTTCCGTTGGGGCATCTTTAAAATCAAGAATTTTTTGAATTTTGATTGCGGCAAGTTATTCTTTGAACCAATGCAACAAGTACATTGCTTCAAAGAGGGGAAAAATGTAGACATGCAAAATTAACATTATGCATTCGATCAGATTCAGTCAAATTAGGTCTCACATTAGGCCCAGTCATCACTTTCATCCATTCATTAAATAATCTCATTTCCTAAGGTCATTTATCGAATAAACATTATCATTAGCCTTTTAATAAATCAAACATCATCCCTTTAATTAAATTGATCAAACATTTATTTAATTAAATCCAATCCATATTTCATCCTTTTCTGATTTAAATAAATCAAATATTTAAATCATGAAAGTCAAACTCACCTAATCAGCATTAAACTAACATAATCATCATCTATTTAATCTAACCCTGATTAAATACTAATCTCACCCACTTGCATTCTCTAGATATCTCCACTTGCATAAATAAATCAATTTTATTGATTTATTAAAAACCCTCATTTTCCCTCAACATGGCAAGTTGATTTGTTCCTCCAACATATCATTTATTACTGTTTTTCTTGTCTCCCTCTCAAAATTTATTGCAAAATTTGAATTCAAATTCTCCCTCTCATGGGAACTCTTCCCAAATCTTGCACATCCATTGACCACTCACCACTTGACAAGTGTCCTCTTCTCATTGGTGGATCTTTAGTCCCACATTCACCCTCTTGGCAATTCTCTCATCAAGAAAATATATAAAAGAAGGCCTTCATTCTCATTCATGGATCCACAACTTTTATGCAAGGTTACTCTCTTAATTTGAGAACTCATATTGCTCATCATTTCCATTGCATTTACATCATCTTGAGCTTTGATCAAGGATTGGGAAAGGGTCACTAGCACATGTGACACCAATCCACTATGGAATAGGTAACTTGTGGTTGCTTTCATAATGCTTTTAGTTTTTATTTCATCCTTTGTTGCATTTTTTAAGCATTTTGCAAGGTATTTCATAGGAGTGTTCTTGAAGGATTTGTAGGTACTAACCCTTATTTGAAGTTAGTGTTTGCAGATTTCAGAAGCACACTCACACTACCATACAAATTTTCACAATTCAACTTGTTTTTATACCATTTTCAACCTTAGAAGCATTTACCAAGATCGGCCATAAATAAATCATTTCACAAATTCAAATTAGGTCGACAACTCAAAATTCCCACGATGGAAAGGAATAAGAGTGGACCAATAAAAACATTTAACCAAGACCAAAACTAATATTCTTGAATCTTCTACACACTTCCTCAATTAAATTTTATTATTCGAATGAAGTGTAAACACCAGGTCAGCCAAACCTAATGAAAACACTAAAGAACATTGATGCACATTCTTCCCAACAAGAAGATGACACGTGGATGCCACAACACGCCTACATATGCATGAGAATACAACTTCAAACCTTCCAGATACATCTGTAGCAAAAACAACAAGCTTCAATCACTGAATTTTATTTTACTAGTCTATTTGAACTGTGCAAACACACACAAAAATACTAAAACATGATTTTTGGATCACCAAACTTCAAACTTCTTCATTAGAGCACAAAAAAGGCCTTCATAAAACATATCCCAGATCCACAAGATCTGAAATGAAATAGCAAAGGACCACAGAGAAAAAATATTTCTCCCAGTCCACAAAACACTCACTTTGCTAGTCCAACACACATACCAGTGGAAAACAACTTTCACGTACCATCTCACCAGGAACTAAAACTCATAATATATCACCATTAGATTACTGTAATGAAAACTTCTGAACCATATAGGCATAGGATCAACATAGGAGAAACATGAAGCACAATTTGAACACATTCATACCTCTGACTTATCTTCTTTATTAATTTTTTCAAAAGCACTTGGAAACTCATCATCACAACATATTTGCAACCATATAAGATAGCTCCATGTACTCACAACATCTCAACAACATCTCAACTATACATGTATAGTCTGCAACATACTGAAAAATGTTGACATCAATGACAACATCAATGAAAACACCACTGATGCAGAGGGTCAGGGATCTCAAAAGATACACAAAGATTTAAGATTAACAAAGTTTTGTTCTTCAATCTCTCAACTAGACACCAACTTAGAGATAAGGCCTTCACCTTGCACTTAAGACTTATCTTCCTCCCTTGTGATTCCTAATCATTGAAATGATCTCAAAAGTCTTGAAAAAACTTGATTCAAATGGGTTTCAAGGCCTAACCCTCCATTTTGTACAAAACTCTCTTTTGCTGCTCACATAGCCATCTAGCCTATTAGGCCTTTGGCAATGGATTTTTGACTTCTTCCTCAAATTTTGCAAATGAACCTCCAATCTAATGATGGTTTCAGATGTGGATTGTGATGAACAAACATCATGTCAACTCCTTGGCATCAATTGTTTCAACAACCTCACTTCAAACCCTGCTGTTTCCTTAAAATTAGGCCTAATTAGCCCTATTTTACAAAGCAACCCCTCTTTAAATTTTTCCCCTGACCATGAAACTTTCAGCAGTCTCCTAAAATGACCCAAAACCAAGGAATCCAAGTTTCTAGCCCTCTATGACACCTCTATCACGCTCCAGCACAAACCCCTCCTCAGCTTGCCTCAAAAACTAGGGCTTTTTGATTCTAGGACTTCCAAACAATTCCAAGACTTAATTTTTGACTTTTCACCATTAATTCATCATTTCTCAACTACTGCAACTCAAAAATGTACCTCTTGTTAAGGCAGATTATTTGCTGCTATACCCTAGGGTCCATCTTCATGCCTTTTTCATGCTAAATCACTGTGCACATATTAATTTTCCACCTTTCCTACACATTTATTAGTTAGATTCTCATGATACATGTTATATTCGATCCATTTCATATATTTTCAGTCATTATACTCCATGAAATGGATCATTCCTTCATAAAAACTCTCAAAACAAGGCAAAATCTGCACTTTTCCTATGGACAGTCAGCAAAAACGTGCAAGAATTGATCTATTTCCTTTATCAGAGCATGTGAGTCATGTTAAAACATCTAAATACAAATTACCAAAGAATCCAAATGCAGAAAACTTCAATAAGATTCAATGGTTCATAAAAAAAAACACAGAAAATTGCAAGAAAATAGATTTTTTTGTATTTCTGAGAACAGTCCGTACAATGCTTTCACCAACCACCTAACCTCCATAAAAATGATGATTTTAGGGTTATAAACCCATTCCCCAACTGATCCACCTGATTTGGATTAATTACATTGCTTAATTTACTCTAAAACTCTCAAAACCACTTTTCCCGCCTAAACTAAAATTCAAAAATTTGAAATTGCAAACTTACATTTTATTAAAATCTATCACCTAAAAACTATTGGATATTCAATATCCAAGTTTATTTGACCTATTTAAGCATAATATCATTAATCAAAACCCCTAGAACCTAATTTTCCCTTACATTGCATTTTTAATCCAAATTCCTTATTAGGAACCTTGAAACTTTTAACACCCTCATTACACTTATTTATCTCAAATGCCATTATAGGCTTCAATACATCATAATTAATGCTTTGATTTTTTTGGAAGGCCCTCCTGACCCCTACACTCTCCTAGTTCTTGAACAACTCTTTGCAGCCTTGGGTGCTCCTGCACCATTCTCCCCAGGAAAGAAAGAACTCTTGTCCCAAGAAGTGTCCCATGTGGTGCCACCAAGAAACCTCTTGCTCACATGTGCCTTCATCTTCTAATGAGAAGGAAGGTAGTCTCCTAAAGTTACTATCTTTCTCTTCTGCCAATCTGCATTCTTGACAGAACCAAAATAAGGATTAGTGTGTCCTCTTTGCTGCTTGAAAACAGTGAGTTCTTGTGCCTTGCTGCTGCCCTCATTCCAATGCCTCCTTTGTGGAAGAACTTCACCACTATTACCCTCATTGATAGGGCATTCAATTCCACCAATCATGATACTATTCAGATCCCACAAGGACTGATTTGGAGGACTATCCAACTCATAACCCTGCTGCAACTTATCACTTTTCAGCTTGCTAATGCCTTCCCCTGTTTCACCCTGCTTATTCACCTGCAAACTCTTCTCAAAACAGATTACAAAACTATCATTAGACTGCTCCAAAGGTAAAGGAACCAACTGATATTTAACATCTCCCTTGTGAACCAAATAGGTGTTGAGAAAACCATCATGCAATGTCCTTCTAACATACTGCCATGGCCTCCCCAAGATAATATGACCACAAGTCATTGGAATAACATCACAAAGCACTCTATCCTGATATGAACCAATTGAGAAATCAACAAAAGCTCTCTTACCAATCTCTACATGCTGTCCTTGAGTTACCCAAGTGGCCTTGTAGGGAGTAGGATGATCAAAAGTTTCAATCCCTAGCTTGGTTACCATATCAACTGAAACTAAATTGCTATGTGACCCTGAATCTATAAGCAATCTGCATATCTTACCATGACTGAGACAATTTGTTTTGAAAATGGTTACCTTTGGTTCTTGATGAAGTCTTTCTCCTTGCTTGATCATGAGAAACTCACCATCAGTCACAGGGTCTGCCATAAATGTTTTTGGTTCCTCCTTCTTATCTTCTTCTTCTTGCACCAAGGTAGCTCTCCTTTCTCTGCCTTTATCAGCTTGTTCCCACTTAGGACACTTGAAGGAAGGATGCCCTGGTTCATTGCAATTAAAACATCTGCCTGTGAATGGTCCTCTACCTTGTCCAAATCTGCCTCCTCCTCTTGGAGTGTATCCACCTCTTTGATCAGAAAATATCTCTTTACCCTTGTCATTGCTGCTTTTATCATTATTGCCTTGTCCTTGCTCTCTATTACCTCTGCCCCTATTTGAACTACCTCCTCTTCCACCATTGTTTGATCTTTCTTGCTTCCTTTTCACCTTTTCTTCTGCTCTAATGGCCAACTGAAAACATTCTCCCAATGTTCTTGGCAATTGCAAACCAATCTCATCTTGCAGATTGTACCTTAAGCCATTGATGTACCTGGCTATCTTCTCATCTTCTTCCTCATAACCTCCTCTAATACTAAGCTTGTGAAATTGCTCAGTATAGGACATAACATCCAAGTCCTTTTGCTTTAAATTCTGCCTCATCCTTTTCACATGAATGGTATAATCAGATGGTAAAAACTGCTCCTTGACCAAACTCTTCATCCTTGCCCATGTAGAGACCTTTGCCAATCCTCTAGCCATCCTATCATTCTGAAACTTGTCCACCATGTCAATGTGTGCCTCTCAACTTGGTCTTGGCAAACTTGACTTTCCTTTCTTCATCCATCTCCTCAAATTCAAAGTAGTTTTCCATGGCATCAAGCCATCCCAATACCTCTTCACTATCCATCTTCCCTTGATAGATAGGTAAGTCTATGTGACTCTTCCCTCCATGACCCTGTACTACCTTCAATAACCTCACTAACTTCCTTTCCTCAGGGTCCTCTGTATCATCAGCTTGTTGTTCCTGATTTACCCTCACATGCTCTTCATCCTCTTCATTGTTTTATTGGTCTTCTTGGTCTTCTCTCCTCCTACTCCTCTCAAGGTTATTTATCCTTGCATGCATAGTTTCTCTCTCTCTTCTCCATTGTCTTTCTTCTCTTTCTCTTGCTGCTTCTTGTTCCCTTCTTTCTCTTCTCTCCCTCTCCAAGATCTCCTTCAACTCTTCCAACTCTCTTGCCAATTGGTTTTTTGGTGCCATTGCTACTTCTCCAATCCCTAAAGGACCTACTCACTGCTCTGATACCACTCTGATGTAGAGGGTCAGGGATCTCAAAAGATACACAAAGATTTAAGATTAACAAAGTTTTGTTCTTCAATCTCTCAACTAGACACCAACTTAGAGATAAGGCCTTCACCTTGCACTTAAGACTTATCTGCCTCCCTTGTGATTCCTAATCATTGAAATTATCTCAAAAGACTTGAACAAACTTGATTCAAATGGGTTTCAAGGCCTAACCCTCCATTTTGTACAAAACTCTCTTTTGCTGCTCACATAGCCATCTAGCCTATTAGGCCTTTGGCAATGGATTTTTGACTTCTTCCTCAAATTTTGCAAATGAACCTCCAATATAATGATGGTTTCAGATGTGTATTGTGATGAAAAACATCATGTCAACTCCTTGGCATCAATTGTTTCATACAACCTCACTTCAAACCCTATTGTTTCCTTAAAATTAGGCCTAATTAGCCCTATTTTACAAAGCAACCCCTCTTTAAATTTGTCCCCTGACCATGAAACTTTCAGAAGTCTCCTAAAATGACCCAAAACCAAGGAATCCAAGTTTCTAGCCCTCTATGACACATCTATCATGCTCCAGCACAAACCCCTCCTCAGCTTGCCTCAAAAACTAGGGCTTTTTGATTCTAGGACTTCCAAACAATTCCAAGACTTAATTTTTGACTTTTCACCATTAATTCATCATTTCTCAACTACTGCAACTCAAAAATGTACCTCTTGTTAAGGCAGATTATTTGCTGCTATACCCTAGGGTCCATCTTCATGCCTTTTTCATGCTAAATCACTGTGCACATATTAATTTTCCACCTTTCCTGCACATTTATCAGTTATAGTCTTATGATACATGTTATATTGGATCCATTTCATAGATTTTCAGTCATTATACTCCATGAAATGGATCATTCCTTCATAAAAACTCTCAAAATAATGCAAAATCTGCACTTTTCCTGTGGACAGTCAGCAAAAACATGCAAAAATTGATCTATTTCCTTTATCAGAGCATGTGAGTGGTGTTAAAACATCTAAATAAAAATTACCAAAGAATAAAAATGCATAAAAATTCAATAAGATTCAATGGTTCATCAAAAAAAACACAGAAAATTGCAAGAAAACAGATTTTTTTTGTATTTTCTGAGAACAGTCGGTACAATGCTTTCACCAACCACCTAACCTCCGTACAAATGATTATTTTAGGTTTGTAAACCCATTCCCCAACTGATCCAACTGATTTGGATTAATTACATTGCTTAATTTACTCTAAAACTCTCAAAACCCCTTTTCCCGCCTAAACTAAAATTCAAAAATTTGAAATTGCAAACTTACATTTTATTAAAATCTATCACCTAAAAACTATTGGATATTCAATATCCAAGTTTATTTGACCTATTTAAGCATAATATCATTAATCAAAACCCATAGAACCTAATTTTCCCTTACATTGCATTTTTAATCCAAATTCCTTATTATGAACCTTGAAACTTTTAACACCCTCATTACACTTATTTATTTCAAATGCCATTATAGGCTTCAATACATCATAATTAATGCTTTGATTTTTTTGGAAGGCCCTCCTGACCCCTGCACTCTCCTGGTTCTTGAACAACTCTTTGAAAGCCTTGGGTGCTCCTGCACCAACCACCAGACTAGGTCATACTTTCAACAAACTCAACCAAGGATATTCCCCAACGTGCATTGATGGATGCATGATAGGATGATGCCCCCTCGAGAAAATTGATAATTTTTTTTAAAAAATCCAAAAATTTTGGCAAATTTATCGATAAGTTAATTTGATAGACACAAATGCATTGGCAATGAAAAAATAGGCTGAAAAGTCAATTTAGGGTCCGATATTTTCAATTAAAGGAAAAACATGATGGGGTCAATTATGAAGGTAGGGACTCATTAGGTAAAATTATGTTATAATATGCCCTAGGGGGTGAAACTAGGTCATTTGTGCACTTATGCTATAGGAGATTAGGAGCTCATTTTTAGGTTTTTGTACAAAGTTGTTAGAATTTCACATGTACTAGTCTGTGCACACTATGGGTATCGAGTATGGACATATGGGTGTGAGGAGGGATCAGGCTTCACAGTATGTATCCAAACCTTGCTTTATGATTTTGTCATTTTTGCATAGATTTTAGGGCTCAAAGAAGGGGAAATGGATGTAGTGTAGTTTCTACATTGCAACCATTATCATGTTCACCATAATTGTGGTGCGATGCACCATAATTGTTGTAGTGTGATATAATTTTTTTAGCTAGGCAATGGGTGAAAATTTGCTTGCAACCATGAACTACACCACAATTGTTGGGGTGCGACACATGTGAAGGATGGTGTGATGCAACTACCAAAGTGTGAAATAATTGAATGATAGAACGATGCAAGTGCAAAATGGAACCACAATTGACATGCATGATGCATATGAAGGACAACGTGACACATTTGACTGATGGACCAATTTAGGCAATTTTTGACAAATTTTTAGATATGTAATAGGACACATAGACTAATTTGGATGCATTGATTAACACAATACACTTTCTAATGGATGGAGGTGAGATTAAACCCTATATACAAATGTGAAAGTCAACCAACATCTTTTTCCTTTCGATATCAGGTGGTGGTAGAGGAGCAAGATACATTGACTGCATTGGGACTCTTGTTGAGATATACATTTCCCTATTGCATTGGTAGTTGTAGCAATTATGATGATACAATAGGCTTGACGTTGAATTGCATACTTAGTAGATTCTTCAAGGAGTCTCTAGAGGAGTCAGAGGATTCACCATAAGTCTTTGTAATCTCCACAACTTTCTCCTTTAACTTCCTTTCCTCATTCTTACTAGATTTTAATGGATTCTCTTCTTTTTTTTGTGCATCTTTGGATGCATCCTCATTCTTACCTTCATCTTCCTTATCATTTTGTTGTTCATCTTCCTTCTTTGCATCAATATTCTCTTCATCACCATCCTTACTTACATTCTCTTCCTCTACAAAATTATCTATGTTATCTGAAGGGATAACATTTTCTTCAGGTACAAGATGAGGAGTGGATGTAATTTCTTTCACTACTTCCTCACAAGTGACTGTCTCTCCCTCAACATTCTTCTCTTCTTCTTAATCTTCTAGTGTTAATTATTCCAATTCTAGAGGGAAATTCTCTTGAATATATTCTTCATTTGTTGAATGCTCATGTTGAGCATCAATATCCTATTCTTCTTCTCCTATCATGACTTTTGAAGCAATATCTTTAAAATTCATACCATATTTCTATGCAATGTTTTCAATTTCATCAAGTATCTCCTTCTATAGCTTTTCAAATTCAACTTTATCTCTACCCATAAGGGTAGTCACCCTTTGATTCACTCTAAATTTTGTGTTGTATAACTTAGCCAATGTGTATTTGTTTTCCTTAGACATAGGAGCACCAATCTCCTTTAAAGCATATTGTTATATTTTTCCTTCTTCTTCAATTTCTTCATGTCCCATCTTTACCAAGAAATTCCATGGCTCCATAGGAACTTTATTCTCAATATTTCTCATAGAAACTTCTAAAACAATAATTTACTTAATAATTTCCTCAACAATGGTGGCCTTAACCACCTCATCTACTTCATTATACAAATCTGCATTTTCTACAAGCATGTCATATTGAATCATTCCATTAACAAGTGCATCTACCTTCATGGGATTGTGAGCTCTTACCATAGTTCTCTTCTAGATTGTTTCTACTCTATTCTTCTCTAGTGACACCTTCTTGGTGGCTTATTTCTTCTACTCTCTCATGTGAACTATGGATTCTTATTTTATTTCTCTATTTCTTGTTCTCTCTATGTATCAATGGTGTCAAATCTCTTTCTTTTAACACTTGCTTCAACTTTTGAACCTGCATTTTTCCTTTTGTGGACCAACTGTGGTCCTTCTTCCTCTATTTCTTCTTCTTCTTTTATATTCATACTTACATTCTTTTCTCTTACTACTTTTTTCTTATGTATTTTTTTGGAAGGGACTATAGGTGGTGTTATTGGAGTACTATTTTTTCAAGACTGTATTTTGCACAACCAGAGAGGGTTTCTCCTTTACTAGAGGACTATCAGTAGTTTTTCTATTTTCTCCAATAGGATTCCTAGTCCTAGAGGAATTTTGAATGGGAGGCGTGGTAGTTGCTCTACCAGATCTTCTTATGGTTCTAGATCCTCTTGAAACACTTGATTCTCCTTTTTCTCTTGCCTACTCTACTTGCTCCTTTGTGAGCCCATATCCTCTACAAACTTAAAAAACATATTTTAAAAATTCTTCTTTATTTATGGTTTTCTCTAATCCATATGCAGTTCCATAGATTTTTCCTCATATGTGCCATAGCTTGCTTTAGTGGTGTCTTTTAGACTCTTCTGTTGGTGTGAATAATTGTCTTGTACCTAGCTTATTCATTCACTAGTTAATTAGGGGACTTATTCACATGATTAAGTTTACTTAGGATAAAAGATTCTTTCTAGAAGCTTAGTTGGATTTTCTAGAACTTATCTTATCTAGCTAGGATGTATCATTTCCTAGGTGATTAGGTTGTTGGTTGTCTCATGTCATAAGATCATGACATTTTCCAACATCATGTTCATTCCTATCTCTCAACCTTGCCCATATAAGCAAGGCATCTCATGTACATTTGTAATCAAGCAATCAATCAATCTTGCATTGTGAAGTAAGCTTTCTTGCCATTCTCTCTCTTGTGGAAGTTTTTTGGTCACAATTGATCTTGGGGGTGTTGAGGAGTCACCATTTACTCCTACATGGTATTAGAGCTCTCCAGGTGTTGCAGATTCCTTCCCAGATCTGAGGGTGATATTTTGGCTTGAATTTTTTTGCTGGGTGCAGATTGAGGTTTCAATAGCCTCACGGTTGAGTTCAGAAGCTTCCGCAGATGAATTTTGACTATAAATTCGCCTATATTAGGTAAAGTTGTTTTTGAGGCAATTTTTTTTTTTTTTGTTGGGACAGCGTCCCAAGTGGTACGATTTTCATAATTTTGCAAATTATATTTTTCAAAAAATATTTCTGCAGTATTTTGTAAAATTTGGGGCAAATTTTATATCGGACTATGATTTTCATATAGTTTCGCGCAAAATATTTTGGGGCAAAATATTTTAATTTCGGGATTTATATTTGTGGTCAAAAGTTTTGAATCAGAATATATTGCAGAATATTCCGCTTCAATAGGTCTGCGTCCACCGGCGGTACACGGTCAGATCTCCTTGTACATCGCTGGTCATTGGGTGAATATTCTCGTCCGTGGTCACACCCTTGTTGATCGGTCACATCGTAGGCTCCATCAGCGAGTATTGGTCATTGTCCGTCGGCGTACGACACCCAAGCTCCAGTCGTAGTGATTGGTACATCCACATATACCAACCACCATATATCTAGTCACATCGTACCCTCTAACAACGTACATCCATCTGTAGATTTGTACCCGGCCGCGTACCTTCCCTCCTCTGTCGGCATTCATAGTTCCACTTACATCGGCCTGCTTAGTCCCATCCACAGGTACCATCAGCATTTATACTGATGTACATCCTCCATCGGTTGGTTTATTATTCAGGCTATGGTATGCATATCGCTGGCGGTTATTGACATCGACATCATTCCAATTGCAGAGTTCTTCATCCGATCTTGTGCCATCGGCACATGCTCAAGGGTTTGATCGCTGACCAGAGTACCGTGGTTGCATAACTCACAACGACATAGTTGGCTTCAATGAGTACCTTCGCCATGTAAGATTTAGATAGGCGTATCCAATTACATCGGTACGGGTACCCTTTTATATACCGCAGGTTTTTTATAAATTTTTTGTTTAAATTATGTTGAAGGCCAACTATACATTAGTTATGCCGACCATGTAATGTGGCGGAAATTTTAGTCTTTCCTCTGATTGCCCTAAGGTCACATTGGTGACCCAATTGTAGACCTAAGGTGCCAAAAATTTGCACTATTTTAGCCTTTCTATGTTGTGTATTTGCCCGCAAGTGCCTTTTTATAGGCATTTTTTTTCATTTTTTCATAACTTTCGCATACGGAGGCCATTTTTCATAAACGAGATATTGTCGGAAAGTTGGAAGAGTCAAATTTTTTAGTGGTGCAGATATTTTGCAGAGATTTTGTAGTTTTGTGCCTCTTTTTCCAAGTTGAAGCTCGATCATCGTTTTCTGCTTCCAAGCTCATATCTTTGTGCTCTGATCTCCGATTTTCACCAAATTTGCGACATCAGAAAGGTATTCCAGAGCACTTCAGATCTAATCATGCAATTTTTGCAGATTTGTTTCCAGATTTTCATATTTTCAGTTTGTAGCTGATTTGATAGTTTGGGATTCTTTGTTGTAAATTTGCAAAAAAAAAGTGCAAATCTTGTTGGGACAAAGGGGTTGATATCTTGTATTGTGAGGGAAAATTGTTGTTCTTTTCTTGTAATATCTCATTGTATCATGGACTTGTCAAAAGTTGTACTTCTAACTCCATATAACTATCATGAGTGGAAATCTCAAATGGAGTTATTATTGTTAAAATCAAAGTTACAACGAATCACATTTGGTCAAGATCCAGAACCTGCAGGAGCAAAAGAGAAAAGAAAATGGCTTGATAGAAGGGATGAAGCTCTTGGTACTTTGAAATTGTCTCTTTCTCTAGATCTTAGATATCATGTTGCTTCTTGCACTCATCCTAATGAAGCTTGGAATACTTTAGAGAGTCTCTTTGGTAAGTCAGATAAGATGAGGAAATTTAAGTTGGAGAATGAACTTATGGGTCTTAATCCTTCAGATTTTGACAATGTCCAAGACTTTTTCTCTAAGCTCAATTCTCTTAGATTGCAGTTATCTAATTGTGGGGTCACTAAAGAGGATGAACAGTTGATACTTTCTATTCTTGCTAAGCTTGGTCCTGAATTATTCAGTGTTTGTTTCTACTTTCTATGCTACAATGGATGCTCTTGGCAATGCATACAAAATGCCTTCTCTTGATGAATTTGCAGCTCAACTCACAAGGGAACAAGCAAAGTTGGTACACATGGGCACATTGAAGTCTTCTAGATCTCATGCTCTTGTTGCAAAGGAGACAAAGGATTCAAGTGGAAAAGGTAATAAGCAGAACAAGGCACCCAATTCTAATGAGCAAGGTAAAGATTCTCCTTCACATAGCACTCCTGAGTCCACATCCTCTTCTAAAGAGGAATCATCTAAAAAGAAGAAGTCAAAATGTGCATATTGTAAAAGGTTAGGACATGATGAGCATATATGTTATAATAAGAAGGTTGATGAACTGACACACCTTCTTCAAAAGAATAACATTAAGCTGCCCTCATCAGTGTCTGGGACTTCTTCTTCAACATCTCAATCGGCAGCTCCATCATCATCATCTCAGTCACAGGACACAGGATCTACTTCTGGTCTACACAAGATGAAAGGACAAGCACTCTTGGCCTCTACAAGTCTTGAATCTCATAGATGGCTTCTTGATTCAGGGGCATCTCATCATATGGCATCTTCTATGGATATGTTCTCTTCTTTTGAGCCTTGTAATTCACCTCATATATTGATGGGTAACACTACATATATGAAGGTAAGTGGGAAGGGTTCTATTGATATGGGGGAAAGGACTTTCAATGATGTACTTTGTGTTCCTTCCTTGTCCACTAATCTCCTTTCTATTTATCAAATTACTCACAGGGGTCAAGGTAAAACAGTTGAGTTCACTCCATATAGGGTGTACGTAAGGGACTTGGAGACTAGGGATATTGTTGCTATCGGGATGGCTGATCACTCATCTCGTGTATATTCCTCTTCACATTTTGCTTCAGAAGATGATAATATTCCTTTGACTGCATCACACACTCCATTGAGTGTGAACCATGATAGTGAGGAGAAGTTTGGTCATCTACACCTTGGTATTCTAGAGACCAGTGGTGAGCTTCCTACTCCTCCACCTCCTGCTTCTATTCAACAGGATGATCATAGTTTTTTAGATCTTGCTTTGTGGGATGAGTATTTGATAGGGATTTCTAGCTTGTTCATGGAGTCTCATACTGTAGATTTGGAGGACACACTTGAGGGGATTTCTCTCCTCTTTGATGACATTTTCAGTACAACTGTTATCCCATCTTCTTTGTCTTTGGAGATTAACATTCATGAGTCTCCTCCATCACTTGATTTGTCATGTTTCTTGGTTCAGTTTGACCATGATTTTGTTGTTGCTTATTCAAGCTTGGAGGATCTTCATCAGTTTTCAGAGGCATACATGAGCATTCATGCTTCCTCCTTTCAGTTGGACATGGAGTGGCTTCTTCATCAGCTTATGGACTTGTTTCTTCCTAAGGGAAGATGTGTTGCTTGTAGACATTAGGTCATCTTTTGTTTTCAGGCATTCTTCATCAGCATTGGAGCTTCTTCATCATGGAGGGGATATCTTATCTCTCTACTACCCTCTTATGGGGGGGTAATTTATTGTATAGACATGATGCATGATGTCCTTGGGGGGTATCATTGAGTTCTCCATACATCATGTTTGTTTTGTTTTGTTTTCTCTCTTTTGGAGAGGAGTTTTGTCCCATAGGGTTTTCTCCTTTTCTCTGCTTGTGAGAGATTGCATCATTTTCATTGTAAATGGGTACCTAACATGGCCTAGTAGCCAAGACACACAGTAGTGTGCATAATAATCTTCTCCCTAAGTTGCACTTAAGGGGGGGTGTTGGTGTGAATAATTGTCTTGTACCTAGCTTATTCATTCACTAGGTAATTAGGGGACTTATTCACATGGTTAAGTTTACTTAGGATAAAAGATTCTTTCTAGAAGCTTAGTTGACTTTTCTAGAACTTATCTTATCTAGCTAGGATGCATCATTTCCTAGGTGATTAGGTTGTTGGTTGTCTCATGTCATAAGATCATGACATTTGTCAACATCATGTTCATTCCTATCTCTCAACCTTGCCCATATAAACAAGGCATCTCATGTACATTTGTAATCAAGCAATCAATCAATCTTGCATTGTGAGGCAAGCTTTCTTGCCATTCTCTCTCTTGTGGAAGTCTTTTGGTCGCAACTGATCTTGGGGGTGTTGAGGAGTCACCATTTACTCCTACATCTTCAACAAAATATTAGCCAAACCAATAATTTCTTGTTCATTGATATTATATCTTAGTGCACTGATCCACACTATCCCTGGTTCTACTACTTCCATGATGCACTCATTTATTGATACCTGGAATGTGATATCATTTTGATACTTATGTCATTTTCCTAAGAATTCTATCTCTTTCATGCATCCTATTTTGGAAAATTGTAAAGAAAGAAACAAGGGCATCATCTTGTGCATTCACATCACCAAGAATTCTCATAAAATCTGTGATCTAATGAGCTACTAGTATTCCTTGAAACCATACCACAGTTCTAGTTCTGGGGAATTACTTTAGGGGTATGTGCAGGATCATCATGGAAAAAATAGGCCCTTATGTGGCAATAAAATTTAAAAAAATTAGAGTTATGCAACTTGATGTAAAAATTTGAATAAGTTATCTATATTATTTCAAAAATATGTAAGAATAGAATTTATAGAAAATTGAATGTAGTTTCTAAACTACTAGTTTTATTTTTTTTAAAAGAAAAATCTATTTGGTGAAAATTTGAAATTTCAATAGAGTAGTACTTAAATTTCAGGGAAAAAATAAGAAGTAGGTGTCTGTCTAACCACCCTAACCACAATAAAATGATAATATTTTTTTATAAGATTTTAGATATAAGTAGAGGACTCATGTCTCTATGTGATGCATATTTTTTTATAATTTTTTCCAAGTAAATAATTAATTATGAATTTTCTATTACAACTTTTTAAAAATATAAAACCTCATATGTCTAACCACCTTAACTTGATCAAAACTTCATGAAATTCATTTTTTTTAATCCTATAGTATTTAAAACATAAAATGTGAGGCATATTTCAGATTCAAAAAATGTGACACCATTTGAAAGCTATAAATGTTTTTCAATCAACCTATCAATCAGGAGTTTAGTCGTAATTCAAATAGAAAATTAATAATAATTATTTATTAAATTCAAAGTAAAGAAAAATTTATATTGGTGGAAAGTTGAGAATCTCCTTTAGAAATCCTTTTCGTTTCATCAATTTTGGGTTAAAAAAAAGTCATCAGCCACATGGGCCATCATATCACTTACGTATCGCCACTTTTTTCCCATCGTGATCCCGCACATACCCTTAGGAAATAAAATATTAAACACACAACCAAAGTACCATACTTCAATGCAAACTTGTTCTCCTTTGTTTGTTTCAATTTATCCATTAATTGTTGTCTTAACAGTTCAAAAAAATCATAATGAATTCCTTTTTCCACGATTCATATGCCACATTGATTGCAACAGAAAATACAAAGTTTTCTCTATTTGTAAAAATATTTTATAACCAATTAACATTGTTGCATACCTCATAGCTGAATTTATGATGGGATGTATAGTTAGAGCTCTCTTATCAAAAGTAGCACCTATGAGTTCAATTACCACTTCATTCTTGATTTGTTTCAATACAGGAATAGGTCTGGTAGAGCATAGATCTATAAAATTTGTAATCACGTCCTTTGTAATCATTCCAAGCATGTTGGTCCAAACAAACTTATCATTAATTTTTCTTAATGCCTTCATAACCCATTTATGATCAAAGAAATTTTTTGGAAACCATCACCATACATCAAGTTTCTCCGCGACTAGGTCTTGATATTCTGGTTTTGGGGGAAAGTTGTCTCTAGTAATTTATTCCATCCATACCTATCCTATCTTAGTAAAATCATATTCTTTCATCTTTCCATGAATGTAAATCCTTATATCTTCGATAGGAAACACTCCATATGGAAAATGCAAAAATGTTCCTAACGGATCATCTTCTATGGATTTTGCAGAGTATTTCTTAAATTTAGGTTGTGGCTTCTTAGTAATCTCTATTACCCTCAGTGTAGCAATTTCAAAATAAATTTGAATTTCTTTCAAACAAAGTTCTCTATGAAACTAGGGAAAACCAAATTGTAAATACCTTTTCTTTCACTTGTTGAACTAGGGTTTGACTTCACCAAATCTCAAATTTCCCTGATCACTGCAAATCACTTCTTCATTTCTTTGCTACTTATTAACTCTCATTATGAATGAATTTAGCTAAGTAAGATCACTTAAAACCCTTTGCATCTGACCTAGTTTTGCATTGAATGCTTCAAATAGTAAAGTTGGAAAACCCTTCACTACATGCATAGTCACCTTCAAATGCTCCAATTTTTTTTGCATTTCAACATTTTCTTCTAAAATCTTCACCAATAGATAAAGCATGTCAATATACATCACATACCTTCATGCTAAGGCATCAAAACCATTTTCTTTGGTTGGGGATCCCCCTGAGCCAAAGCTATCAACTTAGTATCTAGATGAAGCATCTATAGAAGATGCTAGTACAAATTCTTCCTTAACCTCGATCTCTTCCTTCTTTATCCAAATCTTATCCATCTCCTTATTTCTTTTTTTTAGATCAATATTTTGTACAGGTTCATTGTTCTTTACTAGATCATCTCTTTTCATATTTATGCTTCTATAAAACTTGGAAATGTGTCTAGGCCTGTTTCAATTGTAACATGTGATATTCTTCAGACTAGTATTCCTTCCATTCATTCTAGATCTATATTGATTATCTTTATTCTACAATCCATAACATGTATACCAATAGACTTAAAAAAATTAAACCATTCTACCATTTTTATAGTCATTTATCATTTGACTTCTACACTCATTCGCTTTATGACCAAATTTATTGCATGTAAAACATTGACTAGAAAAAGGTGGAACATTTTGATTCATTCTAATTCTACATTCCATTTCCTTATATCAAAATTTATTGCAAGAATAGCATAAAACAGTAAAAGATGGGTTCCCTTGTGCATTTGGCTATCTAATCAGTTGTCTTCTAGCTCCATTCCTTTGATTCCAGGTCTACTTGACATTGTTCTTCTTGTCTTCAACATTTGATGTCCGATTTGATTTTGAACTTTAACCCTTTTAAAATCCTAGACCTTCTTTTTCTTTAGAGCCAAGTTTATAATTTGCAATCATTTAATCAAGCTTAGTAGTGTTGGAAAAACAAGGACCAACAACTAAGAGGGGGTGAATCAGTTGTCACAGAAATTAAATTTTTTCTTACTTATCTTAACTTTAATCTCATATTTGATGAATAAGCAATAAACCACAAGAAATTAACACATCAGAGGGACAAAGAACACCAAGATTTTTTACGTAGAAACCCTATTAGTTGAAAAACCATGGTGGATGTTAGTCCACAAGATTACACTCTGCTAAAAGTATAGTGAAAAATAATAAGGGGAATGCACATCCATTCAGGCACACTGCCTAGAGCTCACTGCTCAAATACAAAAGGGATTCACTTCCCAACATAATAGGATTAAAAATCCAAAGGCTATGAACTGAGAAAATAGCTTATGCACAAGCCTAATTAAAGTTCCAATTAAGATCAAATCTTCGGGTATGTGCAGGATCATCACGGAAAAAACAGGCCCTTAAGTGGCAATGCAAATTCAGAAAAATTAGAGTTAGGAAACTTGACATAAAAATTTAAATAAGTTATCTATATTATTTCAAAAATATGTAAGAATAGAATCTATGGTAAATTGAATGTAGTTTCTAAACTACTAAGTTTATTTTATTTTTTTAAAAGTCTATTTGGTGAAAATTTAAAATTTCAATGTAGTAGTACTTAAATTTCAGGGAAAAAATAAGTAGGTGTCTGCGACCACCCTAACCAAGTAAAATGATAATATTTTTTTATAATATTTTAGATATAAGTAGAGGTTCGTTTCGGATGTGACACATTTTTTTTTTGTAATTTTTTTCCAAGTAAATAATTAATTATGATTTTTTATTACAACTTTTTAAAAATATAAAAACTTGTATGTCTGACCACCTTAACTTGGTCAAAACTTCATGAAATTCATTTTTTTTTTCATCCTATAGTATACGAAGCATAGAATGTGATGCATGTTTTGGATTCAAAAAATATTATACCGTTTGAAAGTTATAGATATTTTTCAATGAGCCTATCAATCAGGACTTTAGTCGTAATTCTAATAGAAAATGAATAATAATTATTTATGAAATTCAAAGTAAAGAATATATTATATTGGTGGAAAGCTGAGAGTCTCCTCTACAAACCCTTTTTGTTTCATCAATTTTGGCTAAAAATAAAGTCATCAACCCACATGGAATGAAGTCTAGAAAAATAAGGTGAGTTGTCAAACACATTTTTTGCATTGACTTCTTAGGATTGGAATGTCCAAGCCAAATACCAAAGCAAGCCCGAGGCTAATCCCTAGGCAATAAATTCTTTGTCAGAAATATCATATATCTATTTCAAATTGGATATCTGTTTCAAATCGGAATCGGGTATCCGATTTGGTTTATATATGATTTTAAAAAATATTTTATACTTTATAATATATGATTTAGAAAATGTAATAAATATTTTATAGTTTATTTTAATATATCTAGTTTAGAATATACAATATAGTTTATAATTTAATATATAATATATTATATTATTATGTATAATATTTAAATATTATTTCTATATTTTAGTTAAT
>VDFB02322977.1:37311-80339 GCA_007258455.2 Sequoia sempervirens
GTACTATTATATCAGTGGTTGATTTTGCAGAAAACTACACATTGCAACCACAAAACGATGTGCAATCTCAGTATTACAATTCCATTCAGATTGCTATTTTTGTCCACATAACGTTTAGACATGCACCTGATAGTACAGAGGAGGATCGAAAGATAATCAGAGAGTATCATTTTTATGAGTGATGATAGATCTCAATCATCTGAGTACATGTCCAACATTGTTTCAAGAATTTTTTTGAGTTCTTGCAGGAGCATGATATAGCATTGGGCCAACATCTAATTTGGTCAAATAATTGCACAAGTCAATTCAAGAATGCTCGTATGTTTTATTGGTTGAGTAGAATGCATGTAGAGAGGGGTCTATCTCATATTTGGAGTTTTTTTGAAGCTAGACATGGGAAAGGGGAGCATGATGGAGCAGGTGCATGTGTAAAGAGAGCTCTAGTTAAGGAGAAATTGAAGATTTTAGGAGCAAAATTCAGCGATACACATTTTATAGTTGATTGGTGTAGTTCAGCATTATCATAGGGAGGGACATTTGATTGAATAGTGCACAAATTCTTTTTGTTTGTTGAGGAGGGTACAGTGGGAGGCAGATTGGATTGTCATACAATCAAAGATTCTTCAAAGATGCATTCATTTTGAAGCTCAGATGTAGGCACATGGACCATTTGAACACGAGAGTTGGCTTGTTTTTGTCAGAGTTGTATTAGGTGCGAGTGGGATCAATACGAGTCAAGTGACTAGGTGGATACATGGGTACCATAGTATCTAATTCCTTTATCTCAAACAATATCCATGACAAATGACAAAATGGAAAGTTCAGTTGATTATGACCTACTTTCAGATCTACTATAGCTAGGACATATTTTTGCAATTGTTGCACCTCAGGGGAATGAAGAGAGA
This sequence comes from Sequoia sempervirens, assembly GCA_007258455.2. Taxonomy (NCBI): domain Eukaryota; kingdom Viridiplantae; phylum Streptophyta; class Pinopsida; order Cupressales; family Cupressaceae; genus Sequoia; species Sequoia sempervirens. The sequence continues at coordinate 38,217 of VDFB02322977.1, forward strand.
TCAGACTATTGGTTGGCTCAATGTGTTTAGGTAAAGAATAAGCTAACACAACTGATGGAAGATGATGATGGTTTCATGTATCCTACAAGTTCAGTTGTGGTTGCAGGAACTTGGTTGCGAACATACATGATTAGAAAGAATGGCATACCTGCATTTGAAGACTACGACAAACACAAAACCATTCTCATGTATTCGCACCTTGTTATAGCAAAAAATATTAAGTTGTTGAAGCATCATGCCAGACCAAAGACAAAACAACTATGGACACTTAGTAATGTTGATCATGAAGCAATATTGGATACTCTTAAGCAAAGAGATGACCATTCAGGCACACTTGAATAGCATTTTCAAGAATGGAAGGTAGAATGCTTATGTTCATTATGATTATGTTCATTAGTGTTCTTTATTTAATACTAATTTTTTATATACTATTGCAATGCAGGTGTCTTTAATAGTGATATTTTGTATGCACTTTTACGATATTTTTGGCAAAATTGATCATGGACCTGCTGTAACAATAGCCAGCTCTGATCCTTTCGAAGAGGTATACACCTTTTATAGTTTGCATCACCAAATCATCATCATTCAATTTGTTTAGATTAATATAGATATGTTAGTCTAAGCATCTTTTCTATTGTGACAATACAGATTTCTCATTTTCCCACTTTTGCAATATTCCTTGCATGATTGATCATGGACCTATTGCAACAATAGCCAACTTTGATCCTTTTGAAGAGGTATGCATCTTTTATAGTTTGCATCACCAACTCATCATCATTCAAGTTGTTTAGATTAATATAGATATGCTAGTCTAAGCATCTTTTCTATTGTGACAATATAGATTTCTCATTTTCCCACCTTTGCAATATTCCTGGCATGATTGATCATGGACCTGCTGCAACAATAGTGAGCTCTGATCCTTTCGAAGAGGTATGCATATTTTATAGTTTGTATCACCAAATCATCATCATTCAAGTTGTTTAGATTAATATAGATATGTTAGTCTAAGCATCTTTTCTATTGCACGCCAATATAGATTTCTCATTTTCCCACTTTTGCGATATTCCTGGCATGATTGATCATGCACCTACTACAACAATAGCGAGCTCTGATCCTTTCGAAGAGGTATGCGCCTTTTATAGTTTGCATCACCAACTCATCATCATTCAGGTTTTTTAGATTAATTTAGATATGTTAGTCTAAGCATCTTTTCTATTGTGACAATATAGATTTCTCATTTTCCCACTTTTGTGATATTCCTGGCATGATTGATCATGGACCTACTGCAAAAATAGCCAGCTCTAATCCTTTCGAAGAGGCATGCAACAGATTACAACAATATAGATTGGTTATTCTAAGTGTCTTTTATAGTTTTCATTACCATCTCATCATATTTTGTGTCATTTAGAATAATATAGATAGGTTATTCTAAGCTACCTTGATGTTTTGTATAGGTACTTGTTAGTCCAGAACGTGAACATAATACTATTGTTGAAGACTGTGCCCTAAATGCCTCTAATAGGAAAATTTTGTAAAATTTGAATTCTCAATTTGGAAACAATGTAAAACGATCATAATTGTGTATGGGCATAATCTATACCCAGTGATGTTTTTTGAAATATGGGTCAAATGTCTGGCATTGTATAAAGGGTATGTTTAAAATGTAAAGAGGTCTGTATTTTGGAAACTCATAGGTTTTGTAAAGGGGTCTATTTTTGTACTTAATTGAGCTACAACCAGAGGTTTTCTTCCTGGTTCTTTCCTGTCAGTATGCTCGTTTGAACTAGGTTTTGTAATACTATCTAGTCCTCTCCCCTACTATCTCTTACTCTATCTCTTACTCAAAGAGTAAGGAGAGAGCTTAACCCATCTATGTTTTTTGAAGAGATACATATACTAGCAATCACACGTGAAGATGTAATGGGCACATTGATAGGTGCAATATGAAATTTTGTATGCTACAATTGAAGTAATTGCTAGAAGTCTTGTTATGGTGAAATTTTTATTAGAGAATACATCATCATGTTTTCTTAAAGAATTATTAATAGGTATTAATTTTGAAATAAATTTAATCTATATGTAAAGCATTTGTAAATCAATATGTGTGTAATTGTAACAGTAAAATTTGTGCATACCATGTCATTTCCCACACAATTTTGTGTCTATTTTGAAGAAATGTCTTGATACATGTACGTAGTGACTCAACATCTAAATTCAAGCTCATCTCTCTAGCCTTTTATCAATTTGCATACTTAAATCACTATACAATTAGCCCTATCCTATTCTTATTCACACACATCTATACATTTACCTTATTTTCCCATTTATCACATTCACCAATGGGTATGCCCTCATTTATCCATTAGCCACTTGGAATTGATTGTTAGCAACTTAGATTTAACTATTAACCCATTCTAGGACACTTATTCAATTGCAAGGGTGACCTCATGGTCACAAACCTATTCCCTTTCATTTTAAAATTCAAAGTTCAAACTTTTGGCTAAGTGGCATCATTCACCGACTTTGAGTTGACTAAACACATGTTTGGCATAATTTGATGATATACGCTAGCATTAATAACATACAATAAATTCATTATAATCATGAAAACATTCATTTATCTTATAGCATTGGAGCAATTAATAGTGAGACATTTTGATTCAATGCAATAAAAATGAGTAACAAATTTGAACATCTAGAGTGCTTGCCAACTATTTTTAATCTTGTTTCACTTTTTGGGGATTGATCTAGGAGAACTTGCCTCCCCATGAGAAATAAACAACCCTTATGATATTTATAAATACCACCAAGTCCCTAGATATTCAAGAGTAGATCAAAGATAAACATTCATACCCTTATCAACCCTTAATTATCAAATACCCCTATCAACCCTTAATTATGTTAGGTTGATTGTGTTTGATTGATTTCATTTACTTAATTATCCTAGGTTAACTTCATAAATAAACTCTTTTTTTCTTTATATTTTGTTGAGCCCAACCAATCCTACACTTAATCCAACCTTCTTTTTAGGGTTTTACATTATTAAGGTTTTCAAATCTAGAGTTTTCTAAGTTTACATTTTATTTTCAAATTTGAACTTTTTTATACATCCAGGTTGTACGTCATTGATACATTTTTCTATTAGGTTTTTCATTTTTTATGTTAAGATATAGTAAATTATATTCACTTTCAATTTGATGTGTAAATCTCTTGTATTTTTAGAATGAGTACTTGAATGATCATGAGGTGTTGACCATCGTTTCCATCAATGAAATTGACCATCTCTCACATGTAATGCTTGGGAGTTGCATTGGGAGAAGTGGAACATCTTTCCATAATGTTATGGGTTCCTACTTAGTTGATATGTTCATAGTGGAGGGCTAGTTTTGGGAATTTGTGTTCTTGATGAGTTATTGGTCAAATACATTATCTATTCATGGATTCTATCTTGAGTGCTATCATAATTATACGTTGGGGTGGTTGGTGGTTTTAAACTATCAAGAATGGTTTTGGTGGCAATTAGTTTGGGGAAACCACTTACATGGTTTTATCTTCCCATTGCTTTGTAAATTGGAGGAATTATATGGAGGTTTCATGGGTTATGCAGGTGTACTTAAGGCTTTCAAAGGCTCAAGACAGGTTTGGTTGAAGGATTTTTTTTCTTTGAATCAATAAAGTTTCAATTGCTCAATTCATATTTTACTATTTCTCTTGTCTTTTCCGCCTGTCCACAAGCCATTCAAGCATTTTTGTACAAATTTTTTATGTAGAAATGTTATTAAATGTCTTGAAGTTATTTCAAGAGTGGAAGGTGTGGAGAACTGGGTTTTGAGATAAAATGAAGAGTTAAGGTCTAAAAATGGTGGTTTTTTTCACTTGAAAATAGAGTTTTTACCCTAGGGTTTGCAAAAATATCTAAGATATCAAAATTTTCTTTGTTTTCTAAGCATATTGGGGCCTAAATAAAGGTGTCTAAGGTGGTGGCAGAGTCTGAAAGGTTATGGAAGTGCTACATCCAATAAACCCTCAAGAATTACGCTAAAAATAAGGGTTTTTTGATTTGACAGTTACAGGTCCATACAAATGGAATCCAATTGAAAAATATTTGTTTTCTTGGCAATTTATTTGCTGCCCCAAGGTTTCAGGGGTCTGTGTGGTGTTTGAAGGTATGTTGCTTTGCATTTTTGGGCTAATTGAGTAGCTTGTTGGAGGGTGAATGTATAGGAAGTCAACGCTGGTCCAAAGGAGTCTATGTTGTTTCTCATATATGTTATGTAACTTGGATATGGGTGTTTGAATCAGTCATGTGTTCATTTGGTGTTTTGGAAGATTATGGAGTAATTGGACAAAAACTAGTTTCTCACTATTACAAGGGTTTAAGGGGGTTAAAGAGGGAAATGTGTATTTAGTTGCTTGTCAAGTTTTAAGTGAGTTTTGGACTGTCCAAATAGGTTAGAATAATATTGTTAGATGCCTCAAATAGGCAGGTTGCAAATAATTTGTGATTGGGCCCTTGTGTCTGCATCAATTTTTCACCTAATTTCACTCGGTCAAATATAGCTCAGAGTGATTCGGAGTATTTGGGTGCAAGAGAGGACCATCCCTAGTGTAAACATACCCATCTAGATGTGTTGGAACATTCTGTAAGGTCATACGAGTTGCGGAATGTAAGTTGCACCACTTTGCAACTTTACACTGCTTGCATATGGCAATTTTTCCCTCCACTGAAAAGTTATCACCACAGGAAAAAGCCTTCGAGATCGAAAAAACTGAGAGAGGTTTTTGTAGATGGTCCCAACATGATCCCATAGCCTTAGACGAAGTGTCTGTAAGCATCACGGTCTTCAAGAAATAGCCCTTCAAAGATTGCTTCCTTTTAGCACTTTAGACTCTTAAGGGAAATCACTGGTCCAATGAAGCTCGAAGTGATTCGACATATTTGGATGCAAAAGAGGATCGTATCTAGTGTAAAAGTACCCATCCAGACATGTTGGAATAGTCCATTTGGTCGTATGAGTTGCAGAATGAAAGTTGCACAACTTTGCAACTTTACACTACTTGCATCTGGCAACTTTTCCCTCCACTGAAAAGTCATCACCATAGGAAAACGCCTCCGAGATAGCAAAAACTGAGAGAGGTTTTTGTAGATGGTCAGAACACGATCCCATAGCCTTGGACGGAGAGTCTATAAGCATCATAGTGTCTGAGAAATAGACCTTCAAAGATTGTTACCTTTTAGCACTTTAGACTCTGAAGGGAAATCGTCGGTCCAATGTAGCTCAGAGTGATTCGGCGTATTTGGGTGCAAGAGAGGAACATCCCTAGCGTAAAAATACCCATCCGAATGTGTTGGAAGAGTTCGTTTGGTTGTACGAGTTGCGGAATGAAAGTTGCACCACTTTGCAACTTTACACTGCTTGCATCTAGCAACATTTCCCTCCATTGAAAAGTCATTACCATAGGAAAACACCTTCGAGATAGCAAAAAATGAGAGAGGTTCTTGTAGATGGTCGCAACACGATCCCATAGCTTCAGACGAAGAATATGTAACCATCACAGTCTCTAAGAAATAGACCTTCAAAATTTGCTGCCTTTTAGCACTTTGGACTCTTAAGGGAAATCGTTGGTCCAATCTAGCTCAGAGTGATTCGGCATATTTGTGTGCAAGAGAGGACCATGCCTAGTGTAAACGTACCCATCTAGACATGTTGGAACAGTCTGTTTGGTCGTACGAGTTGTGCAATGAAAGTTGCACCACTTTGTAACTTTACACAGCTTGCATCTGATAGCTTTTCCCTCCACTGAAAAGTCATCACCACAGGAAAACGCCTTCGAGATAGCAAAAACCGAGAGAGGTTTTTGTAGATGGTCACAACACGATCCCATAGCCTTGGAAGAAGATTCTGTAAGCATCATAGTCTCTGAGAAATATACCTTCAAAGATTGCTGCCTTTTAGCACTTTGGACTCTTAAGGGAAATCGCCGGTCCAATATAGCTTAGAGTGATTCGGGGTATTTGGGTGCACGAGATGACCATCCCTAGCATAAACGTACCCATCCATACATGTTGGAACAATCTATTAGGTCATATGAGTTGCAGAATGAAAGTTGCACCACTTTGCAACTTTACACTACTTGCATCTCGCAACTTTTCCCTCCACTGAAAAGTCATCACCACAAGAAAACGCCTTCAAGATAGAAAAAAATGAGACAATTTTTTGTAGATGGTCACAACACGATCCCATAGCCTTAGAAAGAGTTTCTATAAGCATCACAGTCTCCGAGAAATAAACCTTCAAAGATTGCTGCCTTTTAGCACTTTGGACTCTTAACGGAAATTGTCGGTCCAATGTAGCTCGGAGTGATTCGGTGTATTTGGGTGCAAGAGAGGACCATCCCTAGCGTAAATGTACCCATCAGGACATGTTGGAATAGTCTGTTTGGTCATACGAGTTGCGGAATGAAAGTTGCACCACTTTGCAACTTTACACTGCTTGCATCTGGCAACTTTTCCCTCCACTGAAAATTCATTACCATAGGAAAATGCCTCTGAGATACCAAAAACTGAGAGAGGTTTTTGTAGATGGTCCCAGCATGATCTGATGGCCTTGGACGGAGTGTCTGTAAGCATCACGGTCTCTGAGAAATAGACTTTCAAAGATTGCTGCCTTTTAGCACTTTGGACTCTTAATTGAAATCGCCGGTCCAATGTAGCTCAGAGTGATTCGGAATATTTGGGTGCAAGAGAGGACCATCCCTAGAGTAAACATACCCATCCAGATGTGTTGGAACGGTTTGTTTGGTCGTACGAGTTGCGGAATGAAAGTTGCACCACTTTGCAACTTTACAATGCTTGCATCTAGCAACGTTTCCCTCCACTAAAAAGTCATTACCATAGGAAAATTCCTCCGAGATAGCAAAAAATGATAGAGGTTTTTGTAGATGGTCCCAGGACGATCCCATAGACTCAGACGGAGAGTTTGTAAGCATCACGGTCTCCAAGAAATAAACCTTCAAATATTTCTGCCTTTTAGCATTTTGGACTCTTAAGGGAAACTAGTGGGCAACATAGGTAACTTCTTCACAACCTTGGTTTGAAGTAATTTCATTATTTTTTGTGCATTTAAAATGGAGTTTTAAGCCTTCTACCCTAAAAGTGACCTCTAAATAACTTCAAACACCTTAACTACCTCATTCTTATTAATTTGTTTTGCAAACAAGCATTTTCATTCCAAGAGGCTGAGCTTTCACTTTTTCTTGTTGGATTGAATGCGAACTGTGACACAACTTTCTTTTTTCAAAAATTGTTCAACATCATTGAACTAATAATTTATCATAGATCTGTTGAGAAACAAAGGAGTACCACAAACTAAAACACATTACACTTCAGTTCTCATTGACTTGATGTACTCTTCAACATCTCTCTTCTCTAAAAGCGACCTCTAAATCACTTCAAACACCTTAACTACCCTAAAAAGCGACCCTAAAAGAAACCTCTAAATCACTTAAAACACCTTAACTACCCTAAAAGCGACCCTGAAAGTGACCTCTAAATCACTTCACACACCTTAACTACCTCATTCTTATTCATTTGTTTTGCAAACAATAATTTTCATTCCAAGAGGCTTAGCTTTCATTTTTGCTTTCAAAGAAAAATCTTCCTATGCCACTGTTACACTGCACAGGTAAACCAGGTTTTGTATTGTAGACCTATATTAAGCTACCACTCTCAAGTACCAATGTAACAAAGATACAAAATAACTTTTGAGACTGCAAGAAGACATCTGATAACTCTTGAGTGTACTAAAATAATTCTTATGATTTTTGAAGAATGTTGGTAACTCTACTGCAGGAAGGTGATGAGAGATTTCTTAGCGATGAAAAGCTTGAGGCATCTTATTAGGAAGTCATGCCAACCAAATAAATGATCAAGCGTGAAGTCACAACTTGCAGCCATGGAATAGATCCTACTGAACCTAAAGAAGATGGTTGTGTTGCTGACCAGAAGAGCACCTCTGGATGGTTGTGTTGCTAATCAGAAGAGTACTTAAATATTAAGAGGGAGCCTACTGAACCTAAAGAATATGGTTGTGTTACCGACCGTAAGAGCACCTCTGTATGTTGTTTCATTTGAGGTCTGCGATGAACTTTTGTACACACCATAGTATGGTTGTAGCCATTATGGTTGATATCATGTTGAGGCGATATATAATATCACAATGAGATGATATTCTTCTTTTCATGTATGGTTGTAGCCATAGTACTAGGAATCATGATGAGGTGATTTTCCTTGTGCAGCTGGAAGTATCCTCCCTAGCTGAGAGGGAGTGTTGATGATTATTGTAGCGTCAACCATATCCTTCTAGCGATCTCCTCTACATAAGAATAAATTAAATATAGCCAAAGCTATTTAATTTATATATATATCGATTTGTGATTAATGCTAATTCATCAAGAGATACGAGTTAATGTAGAGGTGCATTTATGAAGAGGCCGACATGCTTGAGGCACGATTTATGTCAAATAATATTTATTATTTTATGAAGGCCGACTTCTATCTTGGAGGTGCAATCTTTGAGGAGGCACATTCTTTTTGGAGGCCGACCTATATTGTCAAGAGTTGCATCTCTCTTAGCTTGTATATATATTAGATACATTTCATTGTTTTGAGACATACATTTTTCATACATTCCATTTCATATCAAGTGCAAGTTAGTGAGAAACTCTTCAAGTGCAGATCAAGTTATTGTGAGAAGGCTGAGGATTATCATTTGAGAATTACATCATTGTATTGATGTGTTGGCATCAGTCTGTGGTCCATATTATTAGGCCTCATTATCGGCCTTCATTGTAAAGGATTTTCTATTGTGATTCAATTATATAAGTGATATTATTGGCTTGTTTTTTCTCCCTCAAGAGGAGGGTTTTCCCAGGGTATCTGCTGTGTTATTATGTTTGATTTAGAATTAATTTTCTGTGCATTAAATCTGATCATAAAACTAACACAAGTAAATGGTTGCATATTGTGTGGAATGAGGGGGCAGTAGGCCTGAGACCCCTTTAAAGTTTGTTTGAGTGCTTTCTTTTCATTTTTTGTGAGTTTTGTGTCAAGTTTCCTCAAAGAAATGTGGTCTCATAGAATTCCATGACAAGCTAATGCAATTGATAGCTGCTCCTATTTATTAGTTATGTAATGTGAAGTAATTGCATAACTGCTTAGGTTGACTTTGTAAAAACTATACTGTTATTAATTTATTTTCATCTATCAGCATCTAGTTGTTAGTTATGCAATGTGAAGTAATGCTTTGAGTTTGAAAGATGTGCAATGCAATGTAATCAACAATATGAATATAAACTACATAATATTTAACCATTATTTTTATGCTATTGTACATTGATATTTAACCATCGCTCACTTGATTAAATTTTCAAAGAGTTTAATCATGCACATGAGGAGGAAATTAAATTTTGATTGTCAACTTTTGTATATATATCAAATTATCCAATAATCAAGTGTATGTCCATATACAAAAATGGCATCAATGCAAACTCAAACAAAGTTTTACAATATGTGGCATATGCCATCTCGGTATCTATTCAATATTTACATGCCAAAATGTCTATCTCATCCTAAACTATTGGTGGATCGTCAAAATGGAGCCTCTTTGAAGCAAACGTTGGCTCTAAAGGTAGCTGCACAAGAAAAATTCAAACCACAATTGAGATTAGTTATACTATATAATTTAAAATTGACTAATTAACATAAAAATCAATACAAATTGAATTATAATTGAACTCTAAAATTGAAATCTTGATTACCTGAAATATATGTTTCTTTGAAGGGTCAGGAGTCCTAGAATATACCCCTCTCAAAGAACTAACCAAACTAACTTTTGTAATGTCAATCTATATATGTGAACAAAAACATGAAATTGATCCAAGTTAGCATAGAATTGTCAGTAATAAGAGCATATTTACCAAGCACAAAATAAAATAAACACATACCTCTTTAGGTTGATCTTTTTTTTTATCTCCTTTAGGTGTTTCAACACCTCCTCCTTCAGGTGTTCGAATACCTACTCCTTCAGGTGTTGTGGCACTTATCAACAATGATGTATAGCTCACAACCGCATGTACATAAAAATGACAAGTACATATGAAACTATGAATCTATGTCAATGTATGCATAATCAATAAAATATCTTATAAATATTAATTCAATCAAGTTTGAGTTCAATTACCTTTCCCTTATCTAAAATTGTTCGTCCATAGTTTGGAGAGTGTCACACCTCACTTGCAGTAGGTGTTTCCTACAAGCAGAGAATAAGATAAACATATAAGTTAATATATAATTTTATTAATGACAATTCAAATGACAAGCAAGTATATAGTAAAAAAATGTACATGAGTGAGTGCAAAAATACATACTGTGTGCATCTCAAGGCCAAATGAAATGGCTCTAAGGGTGCTATCAGTCACCCGTGTGAGCTCCTCCTCAAACATTAACTGTTAAATAGACCAACTAAATAAATATTAGTACTTGATACTATCTCTTATTAATATTCATTTAAAAAGATTAAAGTTATGAATTTACACCTTAAATGTTACCTGTGTAGCTACTCCAATGTCCACCTCTCTAGCAGGAGAGGACTCTGTAGGGTGTGCTCCACTCCCCTACGTGTGATCTGCTATAATCTCCACATCCTTGATGTCATAATCAGAAGTGTCTAATGGCTACTCAGGGGGCTATACAATAGGACCCAAACATATTTGCTGGCACGTATTGCAAATATGTGGCACACAAATATGTGGACCCAAGGAGGATGATGCAACATCACTGGATCCATCACCAAGATCACTAGACTGTGGCTGAGCTACTAAAGAAGCATGGGAAACCAAAAGACCACTCAAAGAGTGAATGGCCTGGATAGTTTGTGTGGCTACATCCTCTGTAATATCTGGATGTTGTACTGGAGGTGGTGGAGGAAGGGGAGGACGGGGAACATGTGGGCACCTGACTACTCTAGCTACCCCTAGCCTATCTTGGGGCATACCTCCACCAACGCCCTGGAAGGGTTTAATGCCAAAGTAATTGACATGATGCCCTAACAAAAACTCAACATATAATTTTTTAATAAAGTAAAAAGGTACTTCAAGATTATTTTTGGGTGGTTTATCAAAAACCATATACCAATGATCCCAAAAGTTATCTACTATGCCCCTATGTGTGAACCATTTTATAGAAAGTTTTGGTTTGTTAACATTAACTAGCAAACCAATGCTGGGGTTAATAAATAAAGAGGCTATTTGGGCTTTTGTTATTTGGAGATCTTTCACATCCTCATAAGACAATCCACATGCATAATATTGCCTCATGGTTTCTCACCACGAATGAAATGCATTATGTTGGGTGGAGAGGGTTTCTACATTTGTAATTATTCGTGTCAATGTGGTTGACATACAGGATAATCGAGGGATTTTCTAATAAAAATCACAAATATCCCTTAATTGCTCCAATTTTTCATGAATTAAGTCTTCAATTGATGGCTGCAGAGGTGGTGGAGCATTTGGAATTTCTGCATTTTGATTCTCAGCTAGTGGATTTTCATTCTCAACTGGTGGAATTTGTGCATTCTCATTCTCGGTAGCCATAATGTCTAATTAAAGTTAAAAAATAATTAATCTAAAATTAGAAAATATAAATGAAACACTATTTTAAAATCAAAATCCATTAAAAACATTCATTTTTTTATCAAAATCCATTCTAAAATCAATTGTTTCATAAAAATTCAATTAAAAACCCTATTCTGAAAAAAATCCACAAAAAAACATTTTTTTTTATCAAAATCCATTCTAAATTCAAATTTTCATAAAAATTCAATCAAAACCCTCTTATGCAAAAAAATCCACAAAAACATTCATTTTTTTATCAAAATCCATTCTAAACTCAAATTTTTCAATTCAATCAAAAACCCTATTTAAAAAAACAAAAAACCATATGAAATTATTCAAATCTAAATCAAAATTGAATCAAATCAAATAAAAAAAAAGGTTACCTTTCCAAATTGGATTTTTCCCAAATCAGATATCTGTTATGCGAAGAAGCAATGCACTGTGCGCTCGCGGGTTCTTTACTGTCAAATAACTTCAAAACAATGATTGACTTTTTTTATATATGGTTTTTGCAAATCGGATATCCGATTTGAATCGAATATCTGATTTGTAAAACTAGGTGGTGCTTGGTATGGTGACACCCGAGCCTAAAAAAAGTCAACATGTTCTTTTCGCGTTTTTCGGTTGATGAAATACATGTTTTTTTCCTCATTGCCACTTTTTGGCCCACCATGATCCTGCACATACCCCTTCTTCACACTTCACACAATCTCCTTCACACTCTGCTCTGTAGCTGAAAGATATTCACACATACACACACAGGAGCACCTTCTATTTTGTGCTACACCAATGGAACAATCATACTTATATATTCGCTACATGAGATTTCATCAGGGTATGTGCAGGATCATGATGGGCCAAAAAGTGGCAATATGATGGGTATGTGGCTGACGACTTTTTTTGTACCCAAAATTAATGAAATGAAAAGGGTTTTTATAGGATATTCTTAGCTTTCCACGAATATAAATTATGCTTTACTTTGAATTTAATAAGTAATTATTATTCATTTTCTATTCAAATTTTGACTAAAGTCCTGATTGATAGGCTGATTGAAAAACATCTATAGCTTTCAAACGATATCATATTTTTTGAATCCAAAACATTCATCACATTCTATGCTTGCATACTATAGGATTAAAAAAAAAATTGAATTTCATGAATTTTGACCAAGTTAAGGTATACAATTTTTATATTTTTAAAAGTTGTAATAAAAATTCATAATTAATTATTTACTTGAAAAATTACAAAAAATATGCATGACATCGGGACATGATTCCTCTACTTATATCTAAAATATTATAAAAAATATTATCATTTTATTGTGGTTAGGGTGGTCAGATAGACACCTACTTCTTATTTTTTCCCTAAAATTTAAGTACTACTGCATTGAAATTTCAAATTTTCACCAAATAGATTTTTTTTAAACATTTCTAGTAGTTTAGAAACTACATTCAATTTGCTACAGATTCTATTCTTACATATTTTTTAAATAACATAGATAACTTATTCAAATTTTTACGTCAAGTTACTTAACTCTAATTTTTCTAAAAATTTTGCCACTTAAGGGCCTATTTTTTCCATGATGATCCTGGACATACCCATCACATCTTAGTTGGCCAAGAAAAATAAAATATATTTGCAATGTCAACCCAAATTTTCAATTAAATTTTTAATGCATATCAACCAAGGTGGGCCACAACATAGTGGAGACCCAAATTGATATCTCCAACACAAAAAGACTTCAATTAATTCCTCCTTGAAGATCCACAACACGCTACCACCATCATGTCGACGAAGATCATGAAAAAACAAACATATAGAGAAAAATATTTGACACCGAGTACACTGATCAATGTGGATGAACCACAAAGATAGAGCATGATATAGAAGCATCCAAGAACACCAAGAAAAAATAGAGAAGCATTTGCAACAATTGAAGTCAATGAAATCACACAATCTTCATTCAGGAACATTGACAGAGACCACAGAAACACTGTCAGACCACAACACACTCAAAACTTCATGTGGACCTCTAAAACTTCTAGTAGATGATCTAGATATACTCAACAATAATCCATTTGATCCACACAAACTGATCTTCAATGTAGAGAACAAAACAAATTCATGATCTGCACAGTTCCACTAGGAACCTAGAACACTTTCTTTTACAATTTTCTCAATATCCTTGACATATACAACCTCTGATACACCAAATGCTAATAGTGTTGACATCAATGACAACCACATATCAGCAACACATTCATAGCATCGAACAATCTCCCCCTTTGGCATTGATGGCAACACATGTTGTGAAAAATACCATCAACCCAATACACTGACTTCTTCTATACTTCTCTTGAAAGGATTTTTCACATTACACTTCTCCCCCTTTGACATCTATGGAAAAGGAAAAAATGAAATTTCCATATACACACTCTGAACTACATATCTACACATTTGACTACTCCCCCTGAGTAGCAACCATGAAAAAATCAATCCGGATCAGAATATAGCAATGAAGTTCATAGATTGATGCAAGAAAATGCATCTTTTAGTTCTTATCAAGAGGGGTGATTACCCCTAGCATACTTTTGAGATACTCAAAAGTATCCTTTGGCAATGTCTTAGTAAATATATCAACAATCTATTCTTTGGTAGGAACATACTCCAATCTGAATTCTTTCTCATTCACTTTCTCCCTCAAGAAATGAAACTTAATTGATATATGTTTAGTCTTAGAGTGTAGCACTGGATTCCTTGAGATATTTATTGCACTTGAGTTGTCACAGTATATAGCAATAGGATCTTCATATGTCACCCTGATATCTCTCAACATCTATTTCATCCATATCACTTGAGTACAATTATTGGCAGCACCAATGTATTCTACTTCAACAATAGATAGAGAAATTGAGTTTTTTCTTTTTACTTAACCAGGATACCAACTTCTTCCCTAGGAAGAAAGCACCACCACTAGTACTTTTCCTATCATCTACATCACTAGCCCAATCTGCATCATTATATGCACATAAAGTGAGATCATCATCCTTTGGATACCAAATTCAAAAGTCAACTATTCCTTTCAGATATCTAAAAATTCTCTTGACAACAGTTATATGTGATTCTTTTGGATCAGCCTAAAATCTTGCAACCATACATACAACATTCATAACCTCTAGTCTATTCTAAGTCAAGTAGAGCAATCCACTGATCATTGACCTATATCTGGTTTGATTTTCCTTAGGAGAGTCATCATGATGTGTCAACTTACATCCGGTCACCATGGGAGTACCATCAGGTTTGGAGTCATCCATCCCAAATTTCTTCAACAATTCTTTCACATATTTGGACTGAGATAAGAAGATCCCTTTGTCCAACTATATAACTTGTAATCCCAGAAAGAACTTCATTTCTCTAATCATACTCATCTCAAATTCACTCTTCATTTTATCAGAAAACTTCATACATAGATTATCATCTTCTCAAAAAATGATGTCATCAACAAAAACTTCTATAATTAACATTTATCATTATCTAATTTGAAGTATAAGTTGCTATCAACAGTACCTTTAGTGATCCAAGTTTCAGTAGATATTTTTCCAATCTCGCATACCAGACTCTGGGGACTTGCTTAAGTCCATACATAGCTTTCTTCAACCTGCAAACCATATCTCGCTTATCTGTTAGCTGAAATCCATCTAGTTGTTCAATGTACACTTCTTCTTCTAGTTCTCCATTTAGAAATGCAGACTTTACATCCATTTGATAGACTTTATAGTCCTTGTGTGCAACATAAGCAAGAAATAGTCTAATAGCTTCAATCCTAGTGAAAGGGGAAAAGGTTTCTTCAAAATCAACACCTTCCATTTGAGAATAACCTTTACATACCAATCTTCCTTTATTCCAGACCACTTCACCTTCTTCGTTCAACTTGTTTCTAAATACCCATTTAGTACCAATCACATTTTGGTCTTTAGGCCTCAGAACCAGTAGCCATGTGTCATTATTTTCAATCTGTGCTAGTTCTTCCTTCATAGCTTCCAACCAGTGTTCATCTTTACAGGCTTCAAAGACATTTTTAGGTACAATCTTGGAGATCAAACAATATTCTTCTGTAATTTTTCTTCTAGTTTGCACTCCCTTATTCTTATCTCCTATGATTTGATTTTCAAAATGTTTTAGTTTTACATACCTTGGAGTTTTGGAACACTCTTGAACTTCAAATTCTTTTGATCTATCTTCTATACTTGCACTGTTCTGAGCCTCCTGACTAACTTTATTTACTGGAACAAATTGAGGTTGCTTCTCTAGAACAATTGGAACATATGGAACATATGGCACAATTTGAAGTTGATTCTATGTCTGAACTTTCTTCCCTTGGCTTGTAATTTCTTCGTCTGAATCATAACTACAATGTCTAGATGATTTAATAGAGTCATCATCAACTTTGACATTTTCACTTTCAACCATCTTTCTCAGTCTTCTATTGTAGCACCAGTAGGCCTTGCTTTTAGTGGATTAACCTAAGAAGATTCCTTCATCACTTCTTGCATCAATTTTTCCTATATCATCATCTCTCCTGATGTAACACTTGCTTCCAAATATCTTAAAATACTTAATAGTAGGTTTGTGAGCAAACCATAACTCATAAAGAGTCTTACCAAAAATTTCCATTAACATTTACCCTATTCAAAGTATACACCGCAGTGCTTACAACTTCACTCCAGTACATCTAAGATACATTTCCTTCCATCATCATCATTCTAGCAACATCTAGAATTGTTCTATTCTTTCTCTCTACA
Source organism: Sequoia sempervirens (assembly GCA_007258455.2). Lineage (NCBI taxonomy): Eukaryota > Viridiplantae > Streptophyta > Pinopsida > Cupressales > Cupressaceae > Sequoia > Sequoia sempervirens. The sequence goes on from VDFB02322977.1 coordinate 54,692, forward strand.
AATCCATTTTGTTGAGGGGTTCAGGGATCAGATAACTATCGTTTAATTCCATGCTCTTCACAATAAGAGTTGAATTCCTTGGAAATGAACTCACCTCCTCTGTCAAATCTTAGACACTTAATTTTTAGACCTTTCTCATTTTCTTCCATAGCCTTGAAACTTTTGAACTTCTCTAATGCTTCACATTTTTCTCTTAAAAAGGAAACCCAAATCATTCTAGAGTAATCATCAATAACCATAATGAAATACCTTTCTCCATGAATACTTATGACTCTAGAGGGACCACAAAGGTCAGAATGTAGTAGCTCCAGCAAATTATTTGAATGAAACCGTTTGCTCCAGAAAGAGACTCTAGTTTTTTTTACCCATTTGACATTCCTTGCAGATTATATTAGTAGGCTTTACTAACCTAGGAAAATCTCTTACTGCTTGAGTAGAACTTATCTTGATAATGTTATCAAAGTTTACATGATACGATCTCCTATGCCACAACCAGGTTTCATCTACTTGCGCAATTAAACAACTTCCACTAGCAGTATTCAGATGAAAAATGTTACCTTTTGTTTGATTTCTTGTTGCAATCATATGCCTGGAACTCCCACGTATATTGCATCTTACATATTTGAACTGAAGATCATATCCCTTGTGAACCATCTATCCAACACTTAAGAAGTTGTGCTTCAGGCCTTGAAAATAGAGGACATCATTAGTGTTGTCCTTACCACCAAAGAAAATAGATCCTCTCCCATGAATCACACCATCATTGTTATCTCCAAATCTTACAACCTCGTTGTCATACTTCCCTAGACTCACAAATTTTCTTTTATCACCGATCATATGATGTGAGCATCCATTTCCAATGACCCACTCATCTTTTTCTTCAACTTGGGCTGTAAGAGCTTTTTCATCTTTATTAGATTCAGTAGCCACAGTATTATATTCAATGGTAGCAATGAAAGCCCATTCATCTTCTTTTCCATTATCTTTATTAGACTCATCATCAGTAACTGCTTCTTCAACAAAGTAGCATCTTTTTTGGAATCTAGACCTTTTAGGCTTAGATCTAGGAACTCTTTCAGGACATCTTGATGTAAAATTATCTATTTTACTGCATGAAAAACATTTAATAGGCAATACATCTTCATACTTACCTTTTCCTCTCCCTTCTTGCTTTGCAATCAATGCTTCCAATTCTTCTATATCTCTTTCTTTATCTTCAAGTTGTTTTAGTTCTTCATCATACTTGGATATCTTTTCAGAACTCTCTCCCGGACTATATCTTTGTTTGCTACTTCTGGATACAGTAGCCTTGAATGCAGATTTAGTCTTTGGTGTAGATTCACCAAATTCACTTATTTCAAAAGCAACAAGCTTCCCAATCAGTGTGTCTCTAGTCATCTTGTTTACTGATATGAACTCTTCAATAGCCTAAACCTTGATTTGGTAGGAGGGAGTCAAGGATCTGAGTACTTTAGCTACAATTTCATCCTCATCCACAAAACCACCAGTACATTTAATACCCATCACTATTTCACTTACTCTCTACATAAAACAGGTGATATTTTCATCTTCACCCATCTTCAAATTATCATACTTTCCTTTCAAGCTCTGTAGCTTAGCCATATTCACCTATGCATCTCCTTCATACAATGTTTCCATTTTTATCCAAATCTCATGAGTTATCTGTAGACCCATCACATTAGCCATCTCTAAATCTTTCAGAGCACTCAACAAAGCTTCAACAACCCTGATATTACTTTCAACATCTTTGATCTCATCAACAGAAGAGGGACCATTCTTAGGAATAGTGTATGGATCTTTTGTAATCTTCTAGTAAGCATCACCAATGCACTTTAGATGACATTGCATCCCAACTTTCCACATTGAATAGTTAGTGCCATCAAATCTAGGACTATCCTTCTCAAATGTTTTCATCCCTAATCACCTCAATCTCTTAGAATTCTTTAGAGGAAGTTGCTCTGATATCAATTGTTGGAAAAACAAGGATAGACAACTAAGAGAGGGGGTGAATCAGTTGTCACATAAGTTAAATTTTTTCTTACTTATCTTAACTTTAATCTCAGATCTGATGAATAAGAAATAAACCACAAGTAATTAACACATCAGAGAGACAAAGAACACCAATATTTTTTACGTGGAAACCCTATTAGGGGAAAAACCACGGTGGATGTTACTCCACAAGATTATACTCTACTAAAAGTATAGTGAAAAATAATAAGGGGAATACACATGCATCCAGGCACACTACCTAGAGCTCATTGCTCAAATACAAAAGGGGCTCACTACCCAACAGGATAGGATAAAAAATCCAAATGGTATGAACTAAGAAAATAGCTTTTGCACAAGCCTGATTACAGTTCCAATTAATCTCAACACTTCTTCACACTTCACACAATATCCTTCACACTCTACTCTGCAACCAAAAGATATTCACACATATACACATAGGAGCGCCTTCTCTTCTACACTACACCAACGGAACAATCACACTTACATATCTGCTACATGATATTTTATCACATCTTAGTCAGCTAGGAAAAATAAAATATATTTGCAATGTCGGCCAAAATTTTCAATTAAATTTTTAATGCATATCCACCAAGGTCAGCCACAACATAGTGGAGACCCAAATTTATATCTCCAACACAAAAATACTTCAATTAATTCCTCCTCAAATATCCACAACACTCTACCACCATCATGTCAGCCAAGATCATGAAAAATCAAACATACGAAGAAAAATATTCGACAAAGAGTACACCAATCAATGTGGACATACCACAAAGATAGAGCATGATCTGGAAGCATCCAATAAAACCAAGAAACAATAGAGAAGCGTCCACAACAACTGAAATCAACATAATCACACAATCTTCATTCAAGAACACTGACAAAGAGCACAAAAAAACTGTCAGACCACAACACACTCAAAACTTCACGCGGACCTCTGAAACTTCTGGTAGATGATCTAGATATACTAAAAAATAAGCCCTTTGATCCACACAAACTGATCATTCACATCTAGAACAAAACACCTTCATGATCTTCACAGTTCCACTAGAAACCTAGAACACTTTATATTACAATTTCCTTAATATCCTTGACATATACAACCTCTAATACACCAAATGCTAATAGTGTTGACATCAATGATAACCACATATCAGCAACACATTCACAACATCCAATAAGTATAACTCATCTTCAATTTGTCTTCATGACTCCTTTCCTTTTCTAGATCTTATCTTAGGTTCTCAACTTCTTGTTCAAGCCTTGTACATTCCTCGGATTTCCTTTTTCACCATTGCATTTAAACATTCCTCAATTATTTTATTTTCTTTAAATTGCACCTTAAGACAAATGATTGTTTCATTTCCTTGCTTCAATTGTTCACTAACTTCCTTTTGGATTTCTCTGAAATTCTCAATTTTCTCTCTCAATTTTCTGATGCATTCATCTACTTCTTTGACATTCTCCTTTATATTTTTTTTTTCACCTTTAGTCCTTTCAAGATCTTCAAGGGAAACTTTGAGGTCTCCATAATTTTCAATCATGCAATCTTATTCTATAGATGTAACAACAAAAATATCTTCTAGAGGAGTAGGTAGTCTTTTAATCGCCATGTGTTCAAACTCAAAGATCTTCCCCAAGTGGTTAAGATCCTTCCAAGGAACCAAGCTTTGATACCAATTGTTGAACACTCAAAATATTAAGAGGGGGGGTGAATAAATATTATTTTAAACCATTCCAATATTTAAACATCCAATCCACTTAGCATATTCAATTTCAGTCAATGAAACAAAGCATGATATATTCTTACATGGAAAAACTAAAATGGGAAAAACCACAAAGAGGATTAGCTCACAATATATTATACTTGATTATAGTATATTTACAGAGCTACTCATTATAGGTGGACTCATTGTCCACTCATAGAAAAAGATATAGAAGATTTTTTTTGGCTCACTACCTATATTGAATAGTTATAAGTGCATCTATCATATGCATTAAATACAGCTCCAACGAAGCTCAAAATACAAACTTTACACACTTCATCTGATTCTGATCTAACACTCTACCTTCCTCTACATTCACATCACTCTGATATTCTATTCAACATTCAAAACTTAAATTCATAATGCTCTGATAATATTCACTCAATCCACATCACTTGCATGTATCTTATTTATCAAAACATCAAAAATTCTCTAGCTTATTTATTCTCTTCAACCATAACATCAATTAGGTCAGCCTAATTATATGTAACATACAAAATATATAATATATAACTTGTTAGCTCAAATCCTTTCACATAGGCCTCACACGATGATTCAATATTAAAATAATTTGAAATATGTTGGAATGGACCTATAATAGATCCCATATAACACAACAAAACTTATTTAATCTTCGCATACCTTCACACCTATTAGGTCGACACCACAAATGACCTAATACAAAAGTTCTTCAACTATATACCCATATTTGGACATGTATGCCTTAAAATGTTATGACATCTAGAATTCATGCTCTATTGACATCTATCAACATATCCTTAATTTTGCAAATCAAGAATCCTATCCACGGAGAAGTGTGAACTCTCCTACTCACATGGACTATATAGGAAATGGTTGTAACTACTAGACCAAACATATATCATTCATATATTTCAAACCAAAAGCCAAAACAAGATGGAAATCTGGAATTAGATGATTCTACCAATAAAAAAATGTACTAGAATTGTAAAGTGATATTTTAATTTGTAGACCAGCGTGGTCCCAAAAACTGAATGCCTTGTACCCAAAAATATTGGTAAAAAAGTAGTCATTTTTCATCATAATTAACTTTACTAGATCAAACCATGTTACAAAAAGTTATTCCAAAAACATCAAATTAGATTCCTTCTAACATGTTTTAAGATGTTAGAGGAAACCAAAATGATATGCACCAAAGTCTTCACACCAAGATAAAATGTTGACATCAATGACAACATTGTAACACATAATAATAAACTTTGTGCTTATCCATCATGCCCATATTTCTAACAATTACATCAATGAAAAAATTCCCATTCTTCCAACACAATATCCCCCATTGTTATTAATGGGAACACATGGAAAAAACATCAACAATAAAAAAAACTACAACTCTGACCACCAACTCATATATTGTACATTAGTACACATTGCTCCCCATTACTTCATAATGTTTTTCAGTTATCTCTCTCCCCCTTGACATCAATGGAAAAGGGTGGTAGACTTGTATCTCCTCACTTTTGATACAAAAATAATAATTTATCTCCCTCAAAGGAAACACCTATAAGGGACAACAATTTTTGTGCAACTACCTTTTCTTTTGTAACACTTTATTTTCTGCACACCTTCTCTGCAACATACTTTATCAGCTTCCAACCACTGTACATATCCATACAATACTTACTCCCCCTAACTACAACAATGAACAATGCTACTACCTACTCCTAAGAGGTAGCCACCAACATTAGTCTAGAAAAAAGAATGAATCTTGAGATCCATTGGACTAATTAATATCCTTATGCATCTAGTTGAAAGGAGGGCCAAAAACCCCCAACTTCTGCTGGAGATACTCACAATTATACTTAGGAAGAGCCTTGATGTAGATATTTTCAACCTAATCCTTAGTAGGCACATAATCCAACTTCACCTCACTCTCTGCAACCTTCTCTCTCACAAAGTGGTACCAGATTGAAATATGCTTTTTCCTTGAATGCATTACCAGAATATTTTAAATATTAATAACACTTTTATTATCAAATAAGATATAAATAAGATCATTATATACCACTCTAATATCCTTAAAAAATTTCTTCATCTATAACACCTATGTGTAGCATGATGTTGCACCAATGTATTCTACCTCTATAGTAGATAATGACACTAAATCATGCTTCTTTCTTAGCGAGGAAACCAACCCATTTCCAAGAAATATTACACCACCAATTGTACTCATTATGTCATCCACACAGCCTACCTAATCTGCATTTGTGTAAGCACTCAGAGAAAAATCAGTATCCTTTGGGTACCACAAGCCATGTTCTGGAGTGCCTTTCAAGTATCTGAATATCCTCTTCACTACTACCACATGTGACTCTTTGGGGTCTTCTTGAAATATAGCCACAAGACAAACTACATGCATAATATCCATTCTAGTAGTAGTTAGATATAACATTCCTCCAATCATTTATTTGTACTTGCTTTGATTAGCCTTAGGAGATTCACCATTCTTACTTAGCTTGCATATAGTAACCATAGGAGTACATTCCAATTTAGAGTCTTCCATTCCAAAAAAAATTAACATTCCCTTGGCATACTTAGATTGTGAAATAAATATACCTTTCTTTTATTTATTTGAAGTCCAAGGAAGAAATTCATCTCCCCAAACATAGACAACTCAAAATATTTTTGCATATCCTTGTACCATAGAGAAAAATGCAAGTTGATTGACATGGGAATAATTCATGATAAATTTTACTTAATGAGGCCTTGATTCAGGTGTTGTGAGGCATTTAAGGCATCCACACTAGGTCTTGGAACCTTGCGAATTGACTAAACAACTTTTATAGATGTCTTGTAAAGGTATTGTAAAGTGTTGTAAGATACTTTCATGCTTTTCTAGACCTAATGAACCTATTTCTCATTATAAAACATATTTAACTACATCTCCACATCAATCTAGAATTCTTCCAAAAGAAACTTAATGTTAAACTAGTGTTGTAATGTGTCTTGCACATTTACATTTGTTCTTGTGCCTTCCTAGGCTATGTGGACCTTATTTTAGTGTTGTAAAGTGTATTTAATCATACTTTCACATTGAATTATGTGTCCCAATCCCTAATTGACCTTTACATCATCCCTAATAGGCCCTTATTAACCCATATTGTGCATCCCAAGGCTTAAATTGATCAAATAATTGACAAAGTCACAATATAAACCGTATTTCTTAACTTCATAGCATCTTAGATGGAAAAATGGCCCCAGTGGGACTAATTCATCACTTGTGGAAAATGAGTCCCTTCCAGGTGGGATTGATTCGCCAAAGGTGGCAAATGAGTCCCATTGGGGTCAATTTTGACTTTTAAGCAAGAAAAAAAGAAATTTAAGTTTATTATTTTCACATGTCGGCCTAAGGAATCCAATTTTCAAGCTAACAAGGTGAATTTCCTATAAAATCACCTCTCCAAACCCTAAATAAAAACCATTCTTCATTATTCATCCATCTTTCTTCCATCTCAAGTCAAGTAAGCTAGCATTTTATCATTTCAAGGCATTAAGACATCAATTTTTAGACATTCATTTGCATATTCTTCATGTTTTGTTGCAAAAATTTAAGATCAATCATCATGACAAGGTAAAAAAATACATTATTGTATATTTCATTTTATTCTTTCATTATTTTGGTTTGATTACCTAAAAGGGGTTTGACCAAGGAAAACCCCCAATGCCCTAGAACATCCAACATTTCTTCTTCTCTTCTTGTTTTTTTGTATATTTAGACACTTTCGAAGCTTTTAAATCATTAAGAATCAAGTTTCAAAGTTGTTTAGGTCTTCTCTTCATTGGACAAGTCAAAATATCAACAAAAACTCACTTTCAAGCTCAAAAATTAGAGTTTCAGAAGCGAACACCTCGAGAAGTCTAAAGTGCAAATCGGAAGCTCTAGATTCCACCTTTGAATATTCAAAAATTCAAAAGTGGACTCACTCACCATGGGTGGTGAATGAGTCCCACTCCAAGGTCAATTTCTAGTTTTCTGCATTTTTAGATACCCTTTTGTCTGAAACAAGATCCAAAACAGTTTTGTACAACTGAGATTGATTCACCCAGAATGGAAAATGAGTCCCACCATGCCTGAAAACCAAAATTCTTGAAGCCATTTCTAGTATCCATCCATATTCCATGTGCACACTTTCACTTTCGTTAAGTTTTGTTACAATTTGCATTCATGTCTAGGTGTTTTTGCATTACACAATGTGTTTTCAAACAAGTTGTATTTCTTTGGTTTCCATTCAATAACCAGTAGCTTTCATTAGTTTTCTACATTTAAATCATTCCATTTAGTCTTAATTTCATCATACATATCTTATATTGAGTGAACCACATTGATTTTGGTGGGGTTTATCTCTCTCCTTTTAGGTGAAATATCCTAAGAGTGCAAGAGTAGCCTATAAACCTCATTCCCAAAAATGTATGGTTCATTTTGGTGAACCCAAATTTTTGACCACTTTCTTGTCAGATTTTGGAGTGTTTCATCATAGATCTAGAATTTCATTAACCTTGCATTAGGATTTGCATGGATTAATTTGCATGCTAGGTTTCAAATTTTGCATTCATAAAAAAGTGCATTTAGGTTGCATTTTTGACATCTAAATTCATGCATTTTTTTTGAAATTTTGCATTTATAACTTAGGTTTGCATCATAGCACTCAACAAACATTAAAATCACTCAAAATTTTCAAAAAAATATGAAAAGAGTCCATATTGGAACTGATTCGCCACCGTGGGCGAATCAATCCCTTTTCACCCCTAGAACTGCCCTTTACCGAATAGAAAACCTTATTTTTCAGATTTTGTTTGGTGCCTTTACCTACCTATATTGGTTAGCTAAGTTTTTGTAACATGCATTTTGTTAGATCTAGCTTAAAATAGCTCATTTATTGCAGTGTTTCATTTCACATTTACATCTCCCACATTTCATTTTTTAGATTATTGCATACTTTAATGAACAACTTACTTTGTTTTATATCTAAAACTTACATATAAATCATTGCATTGCACTATTTAATTTTTTAGAACATGTTCTTTAGATGTACCTTTGATTTGGGGTATGTGCAGGATCATCATGGAAAAAACAAGCCCTTAAGTGGCAAAAAATTCAAAAAAATCAGAGTTAGGCAAGTTGACGTAAATATTTGAATAAGTTACCTATATTATTTAAAAAATATGTAAGAATAGAATCTGTAGCAATTGAATGTAGTTTCTAAACTACTAGGTTTATTTATTTATTTTAAAAATCTATTTGGTGAAAATTTGAAATTTCAATGTAGTAGTACATAAATTTGAGGCAAAAAATAAGAAGTAGGTGTTTGTCTAACCACCCTAACCACAATAAAATGATAAAAAAAAAATTATAAGATTTTAGACATAAGTAGACGACTCATGTTTGGATGTGATGCATATTTTTTTGTAATTTTTTTCCAAGTAAATAATTAATTATGATTTTTTTAGTACAACTTTTAAAATATATAAAAACTCATGTGTCTGACCACCTTAAGTTGCTCAAAACTTCATGAAATTCATTTTTTTCTTTTTTTAATTCTATAGTATGCAAAGCATAGAATGTGATGCATGTTTTGGATTCAAAAAATGTGATACCATTTGAAAGCTATAGATATTTTTCAATCAGCCTATCAATCAAGACTTTATTAGTAATTCAAATAGAAAATGAATAATAATTATTTATTAAATTCAAAGTAAAGTATAATTTATATTGGTGGAAAACTGAGAATCTCCTTTAAAAACCCTTTTCATTTCATCAAATTTGGGTAAAAAAAAAATCGTCAGCCACATACCCTACAAATATCCATCATATTGCGACTTTTTGGCCCATGATGATCCTACACATACCCTTCGATTAAACATGGGCTTTATAACCATAATATCCCCTCTTATGAGTTTTATTTTGATTACAACAATGAGGAACATGTTAGTCCTAACCAAACCATTACATTACCCATTGGTGTTAATGGAGGTGTATACAATAATAACACACATACTTGTTCTTCTCCTAATACATCTCCTATTAGTGATGAAGGTATCTTGGTGAAGGAAGTTACAAGTCTTGAGGGTCTTGATTGCCCATCTCCTTATTCCCCTTTGGAAAATGTTAGACAACAAGAACATGAGATCATAGACACATTTCTAAATATCACCTTACCTAGTCTCTCTAACCATGAAAATTAGATTTTTCCATCTCCTAATATCCCTCTTCGATCTAAAGAGGATAGGTTGGTGTTAGAATACATCCCTACTCTTGAAACCCTTGATCCTACCTTCCCTAATGCTCCTCCCATTTGGTAAAATCTATTTGAAAACCATAGTGGTCCTTCTCTTGATGCCTCCCCCACTTGTGATGAAGCTACTTTACAAATATCAAACTTGGATGCACATATTATAGGATCTCCTAGTAGGGTAGATAATATGGAACAATGGAATGAGACCTTAAAGATAATGGAAACTTAACTAAAATCTTCTCATAATCATCCCCTTCTTCATAACCCTATCATTGATCATTCCCCTATTGGCGATGAAGATATTGTGGAAGAACCAAGCCTTACTTGTCAAGCACATGTGGCTTGTTGTTCTCCTAAAAAATATCCTCTTAGGGAGAATATCATGGTGCTAGAATGTCGAAACAATAATAATGTGTCTTCCTTAGATAAAATGGTGGTTCTTGATTCCCCTTTATTAGAGATAAATCAAACCAAGACTGCTAAGGTTATGAATGCACAAGTTTCCATTAGATCCCCCTTGATCAATGGACCTCATACATACCCCATGGGACATCCTAACAACCCTCTAACTCTCTACCCACCTTCACACAAACAACAAAATAGACCTGAACTTATCCTTTACCCTCCTCAAACTAATTTATCACAACAATCAAATTATAATATCGTTTCTCATACATATAACACTCGAAATAATCTAAAACCGCAACAACCCACACCAACACCCTTACCATTGCCTAATCCTATCCCACCTAACCCTTTCTTACCAGATCACAAGGAGTATGATCTTGTCAAGCAACTTAAGAATACTCCTGCTAAGATATCAATGTGGGACCTTATTCAAGCCTCCCCTCACTATCACAACATGATCCAAACAACCTTACAACAAGTTCCTATCCCTTCTAATGTGCCACCAACTAATATTGTAGCAATGATTCAAGGCCAAAACATTGACATTGTTTTCCACCAAAGTGAACTCCCCTCTTTGGATGTGCAAAAACAAAATGAACCTTTCATAATCATTGCTTAATACAAAACAAAATGGATAAAGAGAACTCTTGTAGATACTGGTTTTTCCTTTAATGTTGTAGTGTAACCCTTTTGCATAGGCTTGGCATTGATCAATCAACCATTCGAACTGCTTCTTTCTCTATTAAGGTATTTGGCAATGTCAAAAAGAAACTGCTAGGGGTAATCATTATGCCTCTCACCATTGGAGTGGTCACCTTCAATACACCAATCCATGTTATGCCTTATGAACTTTCATGCAATATTTTCGTAGGAAGACAGTGGATTCACACAATGAAAGGTGTACCTTCCACTCTTCATCGCAAAATCAAATACATCTACAACAACATAGTCCACATACTTGACACTAATGTTGAAACTGATAGTGTCTTACAAATTGAAACAAACAAAGCCAAATCCTTAAACACATCAACATCACCTACACAAGCGGACCTCGTTCAAAAAAATGACAACAAACAACCACTTACACATCACATGATGTTATTAGTCGATGATTGGGGTTCCTTGGATTTCAAACATGACTTCATGGGCGAGTACAAGATCATATAAAAAGATTCAAATAAGGCCAAAGAAACAACAATAAGTTCAACACAAAATTCGGATGAACTTTCCAAAGCATCCACCTCAACCACTTTAGACAACAAAATAAACTACATGGCCACCTTTCACAATGCTTATCAAAAACCACCAACCAATCAAAAAGAAATGAAAAATATTTATGAAAAAGGGTATGAGCTTATGAAACAACTTTTCTATAGTGGTAAAGGATGTGGTGCTCACGAACAAGGTATCTGCAACCCTATAGAACCTATCACACAACAAACAAATCATGATCTTGGTTATTGCCCTTTGATAGAAATCACCAAGCCTTCACTCAGCATCAACAATCTCACACAAAACACTCCTAAATCATCCTTAACACTTGTCCATCCTAAACTCCTTGACACTAGTGGTCTTAATATGACACAAACAAAAAACTCTTCGCTTAATGTCAATTTCATCTCACAAGATACCAATGATTTGTATTTGATTTATTTTCCCTTCTCCTGTAAGAGTGAGAAAAAAATCTTGCAATCTAGAGAAACTTGTGTAAGTATGACATCTAGTACTAAGCAAGATGTATCTTTGACACAAACCACATGACCACCTTCTACCATTGATCAAGAGGGTATCTTGTTGAGACTCCTCCAAGATCACTTGATCACCCTCCCTCCCAAAACTCATAAGAAATGCTATTACAAGACTTCATTCTACGCCTATCATAGAGTTCATGGTCATTCCACTAATGAATGTATGTCGTTGAGTCATAAAATCCAACATTTTTGAGAGTTTCGTATGCTTCCCTCTATGGGGGCACCTAATTCCTCTAATTGATACTGATTTTCACTCTATCATGCATTTCATCAATCATTTCAGCTCACCCTTTTCTTGCACTAAGTGGGGGCAAGGGGCTTGACAGCCTTGTCCTTGTATGTCACTTTCTGTTGCCTCTTTTGATTAATTGTTAACTTTTCATGAACATACAAAAGAAAGCTTGGAATGTGGATGACATGCCTTAAGTTGGCTCGCATGTGACATACTTCTCTTTTTCCTGATGTAGCTTCTCAAAAACATATGATTTGGCATAGGGATTTTCGAGTAAGCTCTCATGTCCTCTTCTTCTACTTTAAAGCATTTTCTCATAGTACTGGTTTCTGCAACCGCTTTAAAGTTGGGGAATACATCACCACTCACATTTAATTGTGCAATTTCTTTCTTCTTGTGATGTTTCCTTTTCTTGGTGGAGTCATTGGGATTGATTCCCTCCAAGAGCGTGATACTTCTTTCAAACTTATCCTCTCTTGGAGACATTTGGCATGATGTTCCCTAAGATGAGACCTTGCACAAACTAAGAAAAATCCCTTTGAACAATCCTTACACTATTCTTCATTAATAATGTCTATGAGTGTCAAGCATACAAAGCTTTGCTTACCTCATAGAGCTCAAAAATCATTTTCCTTTGTGGAACCTTATTAAATTTAATAGGAGATATTACTTTGATATGGTTGAGCGGGAAGCCCATTTAGTGGAACAACTTTCCCCATAGCCACCTATGTGTTTGAGTGCATACCAACTAGCATATGTTTTTCACCTTTTCAGATTTCTCACCCTATGGAGAATTAGAAGTTATGTGGCCCTAAAGTGAGTATGTTGTGGACTTCTCACCCAATAGACAACCAAGACTTCTGTCACCCTAGAGTGAGTATGCATTTTATTTTTGAAACAAACAAGCCTATATCTAATCCACAACTAGTTGGACAAACAATCGAAGCTTGATACACCATTTTCATTTTCATCTTTTTCTTTCTTTCCATTGCATGATTATGTATCTTGATGGTTCGATTTAGGATCTTCAATCCTAGGGGCTTCGCAACCTCCTTTGATATTTGTCATTTTTTTCATATGCATCTGTACACTCAGATCTCTATTGAATTTCTACTTTAGTGTGAGTTTGAAGCAATTTCATCCTCTCACTAAAGTGGGGGCTAAATGTATTGTAGAAAAAAAGGAAACTTGCTTGACATGCAAATAATTCATGATAAGTTTGACTTAGTGAGGCCTTTTAGGTGTTGTGAGGCATTTTATGCATCCACACTAAGTCTTGGACCCTTAGAAACTGAATAACAAGCTTTTATCAATCTCTTGTAAAGGTGTTGTAAGATACGTTCACGCCTTTCTAGACATAATGAACCTATTTCTCATTATAAAAAATATTTAACCACATCTTCAAATCAATCTAGAAGGCTTGTAAAATAAACTTAATGTTAAACTATTGTTGCAATGTGTCTTGCACATTCAAATTGGTTCATGTGCCTTCCTAGGCTATGTGGAACTCATTTTAGTGTTGTAAGGTGTATTTAATCACATTTTCACATTGAATTATGTGTCCCAAGTACTGATTGACCTTTACATCATCACTAATAGGCCCCTATTAACCCATATTGTACATCCCAAGGCTTAAATTGATCAAATAACTGACAAAGTCACAATATAAACCTTATTTCTTAACTTCTTAGCATCTTAGCTGGTAAAATGGCCCCACGGGGACTAATTCGCCACCTATGGCGAATGAGTCCCTTCCAAGTGGGACCGATTCACCCAAGGTGGTGAATGAGTCCCATTTGGGTCAATTTTGAATTTTGAGTGGGAAGAATTAAAATTTAAGTTTGTTATTTTCACATGTCGGCCTAAGGAATACAATTTTGTGCTAACAAGGTGAATTACCTATAAAATCACCTCTAAACCCTAAATAAAAACCATTCTTGATTATTCATCCATCATTCTTCCATCTCAAGTCAAGCAAGCTAGGGTTCTGTCATTTCAAGGCATTAAGAAATCAATTTTTAGACATTCATGGGTAGATTATTCATGTTTTGTTGTAGACATTCAAGATCAATCATCATGGAAAGGTAATCAACTCCATTATTGAATGTTTCATTCCATTCTTTCATTATTTTGGTTTAATTACCTAAAAGGGGTTTGACCAAGGCAAACCCCCATGCCCTAACATCTAGCATTTCTTCTTCTCTTCTTGTGTGTTTTCATATTTAGAAATTTTGGAAGCTTGGAAATTATTAAGAATCAAAATATCAACAAAAACTCACTTTCAGGCTCAAAAATCAGAGTTTCCAAAGTGGACACCTGAAGAAGTCTAAAGTGCAGATCGAAAGTTCTAGATTCCACCTTTGAATATTTATAAACTCAAAATTGGACTCATTTTCCATGGGTGGAAAATGAGTCCCACTCCAAGGTCATTTTTTTGTTTTCTACATTTTTAGATGCCCTTTTGTTTGAAACAGGTTTCAAAACAGTTTTACAGAACTAGGACTGATTCACCCAGACTAGTGAATGAGTCCCACCAGGCCTAGAAACCAGTATCAACAACATTCCAAAAGCCATTTCTAGTATCCATCCATATTCTAGGTGCACACTTTAAGTTTCGTGAAGTTCTATTACAATTTGCATTCATTTCTAGGTGTTTTTGCATTACACAATGTGTTTTAAGACAAGCTGTATTTCCTTAGTTTCCATTCAATAATCAATAGCTTTCATTATTTTTCTGCATTTAAATCATTTCATTTAGTCTTAATTTCATCATACATATATTAGATTGAGTGAACCATATTGATTTTGGTGGGGTTTATCTGCCTCCTTTTAGGTGAAACATCCTAAGAGTGCAAGAGTAGCCTATAAACCTCATTGCCAACAATCTATAGTTCACTCTTCTACAAATATTTTGCACATTTCTTCACTACCTCTATAGTTTATGTCATCAACATATACAACCACAATCAAGTTTTGATCCTTTTCAGTTTTGAAATAGAGATTACTATATGTGGTAAATTTATTGAATCCTTGTTGTAACAAGTACATATCTAATCTTCCATACCAAGCTCTCGGAGTTTGATTGATTCCATATAGTACCTTATTCAATCTGTATGCCATATTAGGATTATCTGATAACTGAAATCTTTTTGGTTGTTCAATGGAAATATCTTCTTCCAACTCACCATTCAAGAATATATACTTCACATCCATCTGATAAAATTTGAAATCCTTATGTGCTACAAAATCCAAAAACATCCTAATAGCTTCCATCCTTGCCACTAGAGCTTGCAAATTTTACTTCAAAATCTATTCCTTATACTTGTAAGTAATCTTTACAAAAAATTATTTCCATGTTTCTTACCACTTCTCCACTCTCATTTAGGTTATTCAATAATACCCACTTACTTCCAATCACATTCTTCTTTGTTGGTCTTGGGACAAGTTCCCAATTCCAATTCTTCTCAATCTGCATAAATTCAAGAATATATACTTCACATCCATCTGATAAAATTTGAAATCCTTATGTGCTACAAAATCCAAAAACATCCTAATAGCTTCCATCCTTGCCACTAGAGCTTGCAAATTTTACTTCAAAATCTATTCCTTATACAGTAGAGGTTCTTCCATACCACAAATCATAGGGAGTCTTTGAACTATTTGTCCTCTCTTGTGCTTTGTTAAGTATGTAGACTATAGTATGAATTGTTCCTCTCTACTAGACATTTGATATACTTGCTTCTTTCATCATTGTACTTGAAGCTTTTTGAATAGTAATATTCTTCCTTTCTACAATTCCATTCTGCTAAGGAGTCCTAAGTGCTAATAAATTCCTCTTTATTCCACGATCTTCATAACAAGCATTAAACTCATTGGAGGTGAACTCTCCACCTCTGTCAATTCTCAAACATTTGAGCCTCGTATCTATTTCATTATCAACCATAGATTGTAATGAATTAAAATTATATACATCTTTTTATTTTTCTTTGAGAAAAGTAATGTAAGTCATTATAGAAGAATCATCAATTAATAGCATGAAATACCTATCACCTTGATTTTTTTTTATTCTTATAGGTCCACAAAGGATTGTATGCACCAACTCCAAAGGATTGGTAGTAGATATTTCTTTGACTTTGAAACTCTTTTGAGCTTGCTTCCCAATCTAATATTCCCTACAAACATCACTAATAGGCTTTGTAATCTTCAATAGATCTCTCACAAATTGATTTGAATTGATCCTCACTAGGCTATCAAAATTGATGTGACACATTCTTCTATACCATAACAAACTTTCTTTAATTTGATTCATAAAGAATTGAACATTTTCACCCTTCACTTGATAAATACTTCCATATGTCCTTCTTCCTATGAAAACAAAAGTTCTTCAGCCTTTTCTAATCTCACACCCATTGTCTTGAAATAGAAGATTATATCCTTTCCTGTACATTTTTCCTACACTCAAAAGGTTATGCCATAGACCCTCAACATAAAGAGCATCATCTACACTACGCTTTCCATCAAAATTGATTGAACCTTTTCCACATAGCTTAGCAGATGCATCATCACCAAACTTAAATAAACCAACTTCAAACTTCTCAAGCTTAACAAACATACTCTTATCACCTGTCATGTGATTTGAGAATCCATTATCAATGATCCAAGTGTTCTTCTCTTTTGTAGCATGAAAAGCATTCACGAGACATTCTTTCAAAGTAATTTCCTCCATACATCTCTTAGAGTTAAAATAATTAGTTCTAACATTTATATCCATGAACAAGCATTCATCATATTCATCATTAGAGTAATGGGTATGTGTAGGATCATGATGGGACAAAAAGTTGTGATATGATGGGTACGTGTAGGCTATGTGGCTGACGACTTTTTTTTTACCCAAAATTGATGAAACAAAAAGGGTTTTTAAAGGAGATTATCAACCTTCCACCAATATAAATTATGCTTTACTTTGAATTTAATAAATAATTATTATTCATTTTCTATTTAAATTATGACTAAAGTCCTACTTGATAGGCTGATTGAAAAAAATCTGTAGCTTTCAAACGGTATCACATTTTTTTAATCCAAAACATGTGTCACATTCCATGCTTAACACACTATAAGATTAAAAAAAAATGAATTTCATGAGTTTTTGACCAAGTTAATGTGGTTACACATACGAGTTTTTATATTTTTTAAAATTTTAATAAAAAATTCATAATTAATTATTTTCTTGGAAAGAAATTACAAAAAAAATATGTATCACATCAGGACATGAGTACTCTACTTATATCTCAAATATTATAAAAAAATATTATCATTTTATTGTGGTTAGGGTGGTTAGATAGACACCTACTTATTTTTTACCTGAAATTTAAGTAATATTGCATTGAAATTTCAAATTTTCACCAAATAGATTTTTTTTTGTAAATAAACCTAGCAATTTAGAAACTACATTAAATTTTCTATAGATTCTATTCTTACAGATTTTTGAAATCATATAGATAACTTATTCAAATTTTTACGTCAAGTTTCCTAACTCTGATTTTCTAAATTTGTTGCCACTTAAGGGCCTGTTTTTTCCATGATGATCCTACACATACCATAATTAGATTCTTCATCAGATATATTGGCATATTCTCTAACATAATAACTTTTCTTAATTGATTTACATTTATTCTCCTTAGGTCTATCTATTGAAGATTTGATAGGACATTTTGAAGCATAATGACCAATATTTCCATAGTTAAAGCATTTGAAAGGTAACTTACCTCTATATTTTCTATTACGCTTTTTCAATTTCTTCACAAAGTTTTCTTCTAGCTCAACAAACTTGTTGAGATCATATTCCTCATTATTATTTTCCAACTTTAAAATAAGTCTCCCTTTTTACATCACTTGGACCAAAGTCTTTCAATTCAAAAGTAGTTAAAGTATGAAACAACTAATCTCTGGAATACTGATCTAAATTCTAAAATTCTTCAATAGAAGAAACCTTGTGACAATAAGCTTTATTAAGAGTACTTAGTACCTTCTTTACCACCTCTTCTTCTTCAATTTTTCCTCCAAGGCATCAAATGGAATTGATAACTTCATCCACTCTATCCATGTAGCATGTAATATATTCATCTTTTGTCATCCTTAAGGTCTCAAATTTAGTCTTCAGATTCTACATATTTTCTTTTGTGACTTTATCATCTCCTTTATATATACTTTCCAACTTTTTTCAAATTTCACCAACAGTCTTGAGACTCATAACTTTGACAAGTTCTGAATTAGAAAGACCACTCAAAGGAGGACACCTTTCTCTTCCATTGTTCTCATATGCCTTGACCTCATCATTAGTTCTCAAACCATTTGTAGGAATTGTATATCTAGTTTCAAAAGATTTCCAAACTCCAAATCCAAAAGAAATAAGAAAACCTTCCATTCTAATATTCCAGAATGCATAATTGGATCCATCAAAAACATGAGCCTCCTTCTTGTGCACCATCTTAGATCTACCTCAAGCAGTTAAGATTTTTTTTAAGGAACCTTGTTTTGATACCAATTGTTGAATGCACAAGACAATTGAGGGGGGGTGAATTAATTACACATTAAAACATCAAAACTCTCATTAACATTCAAAACTGCATTAATACTTAAACCCTCAAAAACCATCAAACCCCTTTCATGCATTAGCATAATGTAAACATGAGAAACAGTAATGTAAACACATCCAAACACATGAGAACACTAGATTTACGTGGAAAACTAAAGAAGGAAACAACCATAGTGAGGATTGTTGGAGTAATTAGGACATCACTTGATAAATAATTATTCATTAATTAATTATTAATTCCCTTATTACTCTAGTTCACTTAAGCCAAATGTAGGAGTACTTTTGTATTATTAGTTTGAATTAAATATAGGAAAAGTTGTCTCATTGCATGAGATTATAACACTTGTCACTATCTAGTCAAATCCTCATCTAGGGTTTTCCTTTCCATGCTTTTATAAAGCTTGCACATTCATTGTAATAATTTAATTCGCAACAATTCAGGTTAATACATTGCACTATCAGTGCTCTTCTAGATTCAATCTTTTCTCTCTTGGTTGCATAGCAAATCCATTGCTTTGATCTTTCTTTTGTGATAGGATAATTGCTTGTAGGTGATTTTTGGGTGCTATGGAGTTCAATCATCAAATTCAACATGGTGTCAGATCTCTAGATTTGTCTTCTCCTATCTAGATTTTGAGAGATCCTATCTTGAGATAAATCTTCTAGGTTTTTAATCTATTTTTCTAAAAAAAAATTAAAAAGTTATCATGATAAGTTTTTCTTTTTCCTTTTTATTTTTCCTTTTTTACAAAAATAAAATGCAAAAAAATAAAACAAAAATAGCAAAAAAAAAAAAAAAAAGGAAAAAAAAGAAAGAATGAAAAACAAAAAAAAATATTTAAAAAAAAATCCGCTACCCACTAGCCACCAGCCAATGTTTTTTTGCCTTTCTTGACCTATTTTTTTAAATTGGTTATAGCTTGAGCATATGGTGTGGAAATTAGGAAAACACGATATCATTAGAAAGCTGGTTTCGATCTCTTTCTAGTGGTGTAGGTCTCATTATAAGTCTTTTATAGTGGTTCTTATTAATTATTCTTAATCAAAGTTAGATCTTCATTTTGTACTTCCAAGATCATAACTTTGTGCTTGTATCTCCAATTTTTGTGATTCAAGTGGCATTCGAAAGGTATTTCAAACCTCTTAAGATCTACTAATGCACTTTTTCTAGAACCTACCCTAGGTATATTTTATTCAGTATTTTTTTTTACACATTCTACTTAATGTAGACATGGAAAAATGTATTGATTGATCCTACACACCTGATCTTGATTTTACTAAAATTGATTCGTCTTGAATCATCTAATTTGCTAATCAATTTGATTAAATAATCTTTAATTAATTAAATTCATCACATTCCATATCTTAATTAATTCAAATAAGGGATCAATTTTATCTGGTTAATGATCAATCATCTCTTGTTAATTAAATAAATCATGTTATTTAATTAGCTCATATAGTCTCTCTTTAAGTAAATAATTCATTTTTATTTAATTAAATCTCTAAAGTCATTCTATTAAATTAAATAAATTAATCTTTATTTTATTTGATCTAACATCATCCCTCTCTAATTAAATAAATCAAAATCTTTATTTAATTAAGTCTAAATCATATTCCTCTCATTTTGATTTAAATTAATCCGAAATTCTAAGTCAAAATGGTCAAATCAACTAATCTCCCTCTTATTTAATCAAATCTTTATTAATTTTAATCTTAAACACTAAAATCCTCTAGCTTTTTCAACTTGCTCATGAAAGTCATTTTAATTCATTTATTAAATCCTTATTTACTTTTGAAAAGGCATCAAAAATGGAATATTCTCCAAGTTTGAAAAATCCCTCCAAAAGGGTTTGTACATCCAACAAGGCATTTAAACCTCTTACATGTCCTTTTTCCTTGAGCCAAGTGGCATTAACCTCATTTTCTCCTCCCTCCAACTTGTCATTTCATCCATTTTGATATTCCACCTAATTGCATTTAATTGCACATTCACCAAACTGTGCTCCACCTTTGTCCACTCACATGTTGACAAGTGGCTTCATGCTATTCGTTGGTCTTTTGTCCCACATTCATCCATTATACTTCATCCTATGTCTTTCACATCTATAAATAAGAGTCTGTCATTTGGATTTTGTATCCATAATTTCATCCACAACTTCATGCAAAGACATTATCTTGAGATTTTTAATTCTCTCATCCATTGTTCATCCATTTTCATATTTTCATAGCTAGGTTATGCAATAATTTCACCAAGGAAGCATCAAATATTCATCAAGTCATCAATGAAGCTTACAAGGGATTGGGAAAGGGACATTTTCCACATCAAAATGACACCAATTCCCCCATGGGATTCAGAGTTTTCTTGCATTAAATAGGATTTGAAAGCTTTTAGTTGTGTTCTTCATTCTATTTCTTATTTTGTGTATTTCAAATGAATTCTATAGGGAATGTTGATTTAACTTTCATAATGAAATAATGATGTGTTGTTTGATTATGTTTGTGTAGGTATAGGATCACCATTCACATTTTGGCGCTAGAAGGAGGGTGAACTTGAAGAATTTAACACATTTTTCTATAAATTTTTGTGGTTTTTTGAACTTTTTGTGTCTACAGGAAAAGTACACCATTGATAGAGAAATTGCACCGCTATCAGTCTAGTGGTGCCATTTAGCACTGTATCAAACTCCAAACTATGAGGCTATGTTCTTCTCATCCAGAAATTTGAATTTCAAATAGTGACGTTGGGCCATTTTTCTATCACCAGACATCCAAACTCCAAATAGTGCCACTCGGTCGAAACAATTCCGCAATCCCACTCATTGGATTTTTTGTAGACCATCGCTATTAGTCCCAACACTACTATACAATGCCACTGACTTCTTCAAACTGCACCGCCTTTGCAGACTATGCCACTAGAGTTGGGTAAAAGACACTTTTCAAATTATTTTCAACATGTTCCTTTTTCATTTTGGTTTTTTTTGACTACTAACTTGTTTTGGCTTCTATTTTTGTAGTTTTAACTAGTTTTTGTAGGTTGGCTTGGTCAAAAGTGAAGGGAGGAAACAAAGATGAAGGTTTCTCTATGAAATCATCATTTCATTATATCTAGTGTTTTTAAACACTTTGGGGAATAAATCTTAATCCCTTTTCTAAGGATTTTTTCATCTTTGTGCCTTTTAAGACTCACTAATTTTCATTTGGGCTTAAAAAGAACAAAACAAAGGGATTAAAAAGAACCTTAAGAAACTTACTATGTTTTGTTTAAGGCTTAACAATTGAACAAGAAATTCTCACATTTCCTTTTGGTGCTTAAAAATTATCCAACTCTTTCTTTGAAGGTTTAAAATGAACACGTGCCTTTATGATTTGTAATCGAGCTTATCCAAATTAGTTTCATATAAAATATGCATGCACTTCTCTCATGCCTCGCGACGATCTTGAGAATAAAAAGGATTTTTGTGATATTAAGTTGTATAAGTGATTACCTCCACACTTCAATTTGGATTCTTAAAATTGAACAAAGTTTGTGAGTGTGAGTGGAGTATATCATGTGTGTTCTCTTTTTGTTTCTCAACAAGGATCAATCGAACTACAAATGTGCTTGCCCACTTTTTTTTATCCTTAGAGGGCTTGCCTAGTGGGAAAAAGTAATCACCCTAGGGAACAACCCAATCAGGAACATGTTAAAGCCAAGTGACTTCCAACCAGTATATAAGTGTGGGTACTCGAGGAAAGTTCAAGTATCATGAGGATTGTTCGAACAAGAGGGGAAACAATGGTCTCTTGCCATATGGATGATCCCTCATGAACAAAATGCCTATACTAGAACCTTTTGTTTAGAAGCCCAAATCCTAACCTAGCTTTTGGTGCAAGAATGGTCATTCTAAGCGGCACCACATTTTGATTACTCTTAATGATGAGAGCTGCCATGGGAGTTTCATGGGTACCAATGGCTGGATACCAAGAAGTGTGTGTCATGGAGGGGAACCAGCGTGGTCAGAATCAATCATCCAAGAGCAGGCAGGCCGATTTATCCAAGTGTGAATTAAACAAATATTTCCCCTTTTAAGCATAGGGTTGTATGTTCTAAAATCAGCACTTTGCTTCGATCTTAAACACTGAAAAACAAACATTCATCATGATCATCAAATTTCAAACCCTTTAGAGGAAGCAAATACCTTTGACAAAATCCAAGTGTTATTGCTTGCCCTAGGGATTCTATCCTTAGAGGCTTATAAACATTTGAATTTACATCACAATTTTCTCTCACTAAAATCAACAATAGGGAACTTTTCCCTTAATTTCCTTGAGTTCCACATAATGGACTTTATGGGATGAAAAGAAAGTGGGACATTAGACATTTAATTTGAAAACCTAATCAAGAAATGTTTGTGGTAAAAAGAACTCACTAAGAAAAGATAAGAAACAATTGGACCCCACACATGTGCTCTTCCAAATTATTTCTTGAAAGATCAAAATCCAAAAATTAAAGTCTAAATATTTTAGTCAAAAAGCTCGCAAGAAACATTTGTCTATGCTTTACGAATTTAGAGAAATATTGACATTCAACTTTTACAAATGTGCATCAAGGAACAATCTAAATTTGTATTCATTTTACTATTTTCAAAATCCAAGTCTCTTTCAAAGGTTTGAGTATCTCACAAAGGAAGTTTTAGCATGTTCTTCAACACCTTGGTCTAGTAAACAAAGTCTCTCTAAGTCTCCTAGGATCAAAATAAAAACACACTCATCCATCCTTGAAACATCAAGATCAAAATCACCTCACCAACAACTCTTGGAAATCTTGAAATAATCCTTTATGCTAAACTTTGGGGAAATCCTCTTGAAATAAAATCAAAATCAAAACAAATCCAAATCATCTTGTTTGGCTAGGTGTGTGTAGATGAATCCTTCTTTGCACACATAATTAAATTATCATCTTGTGGACAGGTTTACTCTAGACAACATCCAACCTCTTAGAGTTTATAAGTTCATTATCCAAAAAAATTCCAATAAAAATAAAAATCAAATCAATCCAAAATCAAATCAAACATGAATCCAAAAGTCCTAAAGTTTAGCATCCTCCTCATGGTTCTCTGAGAGTTTCCATCATTCAGCAATCAATCATCTTTCTTTATCTCATCACCATCATTTTGATCCTTAATATCTTAGACCTTCTTTTTTGTACCTAAATATTAGATCAATCCAAAGAGTTAGAGGTTCATCTCTTACATTCTTGAAAATTGATCCCTATTTTATGGTGCAAACTAGATCTCAACACAAGAAGAACATGAAAATCAACAAAGAAACATCAACTTCGAGTAACTTGAGTCAAACCACTCTTGAAATAAATCTTGTTGGATCAAGCAATCCCCTACCCAATATTCCTCTATCATCACAAGATCCTCAAGAGGAAGGTCAAGTGGAAGACGTCACCAAAAATGTCTTAGGAATGACACTAGATGAAATTGTTGAAATGGTCCAAAATCTCAAAACTCATAGAATCATCAATACCATGATGAGGCTCAATCCCTCCCAATATATGCTTGAATCGGAAAAAGAAGCGGCTAAAATCCCTTTCGATTATGATGTAATCACTATTGTGGAGAAGCCTCTTGGGATCATGCCCCCGATATCATCTACACCTCCATTCCAAAGAATCACTCAATCAACTCCACAAACCACATCATCCATTGCTCCAACTCAACCAATTGTCAACAAGGGTAGCTCATTGCTTCATGCACTACAAACACACCCCCTTGTGAACAATCAAGATTTGGATTCCAACACCATCTTGGGTAAATCCATTCCTCAAAATCTGCTACATCCATACATTTCACTCACCTTTCATGGCCCCAATGGTCCATCATCTTTTCACACAACCTCGACATATTCTCTCAACACACAAACCTCTCTCCCTATGAATTTGCAAGGAGAAGGTGGATTATTCGGACCAGGGGGCATCTTCGACCCCTCATCATCATCATTTCCCCAAGGGAACACATCACCCATTTTTCCACCACTTCTACCTTCTACATTAACATCCACACCACTCTTTTGTCTAGGGCTTCCTCCTCTACCAACCATCAATCAACAAAGTCAAAACAACCCCCCGATCATAAATCAAAACATCGTACCAAATCCCTAGATCTTTTCATCGATATCACAACAATAGGTAGCAACCATCCAAGCAACCCAAGCAATCACAACACCATCCATAAATGTGGTCTCTCAATTACCAATCATATCAATTGCACCATCCACTACACAAGCCCCAATCATCAATACAACAATACCCCTCATCACACCAACGACCACCATTCCAAATCTATGACCACCACCACCACCAAGAAAAAATGTGGCCAATCAATATAGTATCACATTGCAAGTAGCTCAGCAAGCCTACCAAAAGGCATATCAGCAGTTCCAAGATCAACAAGCACAAACCACACAAGCTACATAGCAAGTTGCTCAACAAGCGCAAGCCACTCAAGAAGCTCAAGCTACACAACAAGCACAACAAGCAAAAATATCCCAGCAGGCTACCCAAGCTCAAGCTTTTTTGTAACAACACCAAGCCACCCAAGCTACCC